>JAOBRB020117740.1:0-13589 GCA_027575285.2 Zoanthus pulchellus
AATCGTCCGGATACCATACATTTCTTTAGTAATTTTTGTATTTTAAAACAGCTATATTTCGTTAACTGTTCATCCGTTTAACATCAAACTTTGGGATTTTGTGAGTATGAGAATTAAGGAACTTGTACTCAGCCTCTTACGGAATGAAATCAGGCAATATTCGCAAATTCCAACAAGAGCCTACTGAAGCTGAAAGTATCACAACACGCAGACTTGCAAATACTTCAAAAAATGTTTGTTGGAATTTTCGAATATTTAGCTTGAACTCGAAGCACGGACTCTCGTTGTTTCTATCTAGAGGTATTCGGGTGTTCGAAATTGGACTATTCCAAACAACATTTTGTTTTCTGTAGAATATTGCTAAAATTACGAATGAGATTTTAAAGCGAATTGCTATGGCCCTAAAAATCGTATTTCACTCATTGTGTACGAAAAATAAGCGTGAACAAAATGTTTACAATACTACGCGATTCAGTGATAAGACTTAATTCTTGATAACAGCATTCGTTCATATTCAACCCTTTCAGTCCCAATTGTTTTCATAAATTCTCTCAACTTAAGCGTATACTTTTCAGTAAAAATGCTTGGGAGAATTTCAATTGGCTCTATTTGATCAATTCTCGTTATCTCATTACTAATTGTTTTATATTATATGAGTTATGTAAGGAGAAGTTGGGTGCTGATAATTAGTGGGACTGAAAGGCTTAAAGGTAATAAACCAACAATGTTAATGAGGAAGTAATGGAGCACACAAATAGTCGCTTGTCTATTTAAACCAAAAACAGCCAGAATCGATGTTTCACTTTAACTGCGCAGGCACTTTGGTTAAATCGCCCAGTCGTTGAAGCTCCTAGCAGAATTCCCTTAAAATCGTTTCACGATGACTATACTACAAAAATTGCTTTAAAATGTAGCGATGGCTTAACTGTAGAATACCCCGCCACTGTCGATAATTCATTCCTGCGCATCCGTCGTTTTTTAAAAATATATGCGCCGCTTAATCGAGAACAATAGTGGCAGGGTCGTGGCCAGGTATTCAGCAGTTTCTTCGTAGCGATTTGGTGAATGTTCAAGTTTATGTAAAATAGTATTCAAACATTTATATTCGACAAGTTTGAGGACTAATCCCTTGTTGCTACAATGCGGAAGAAAAAATGATTCAACTATAAGTCTTTACACTTCGGTGCACCCTGAGAATAAGAAAAGAAACGGAAAACTGGGAATTAATTGTGGATACGTATATTGAACGAGATCATTAAAACTTACTTTAGCTTTCGATCAATTTTTTATGCTTACCTACTCTACTCGTACACGGCTATAAAGCTAAATCCTTTACAAGCCTAGTGGACCATAGGGCGGGGGTAATTTCCAGATTTCATGGTGTTACGCGCATGAGAATCTATCGCAGGTTAGCTCCCAGCAGACACTGGTACTCATTTACCTACCCAAGAATAGAAAGCTGAGTTGGCTTGAGCAGAAAAGGTCACACAAATATTTGCATCTCGTCAAACTGCCGGGATCTAACTGGGAACCTTAATGTTGCGAAACTCTTACCACCTGCACCAACCACGTTCGCCACGTAAACTGCTATATACATATGCAAAGAAGGTGGTACACTTTGCTTCGTAAGTTGTTATTGATAACTGGGGCATGGGGCTAATCAATAGTGTTCCCTCACATATATCTCGCTTCGCGCCGGCTATCCCATTTCGCTGATTGACAAAAAAACAAAGGGCGAAATTTTCAAGCCATATAATAAGAGTATATAAGAGTATAAAACCCATGCACTGGCTTCAAGTTTGCTACTAGTATGATTTTGCTATCCATACTTGATTTAATCTTCAAAGCCACATTCCACACACGCTTTGCGACTTTAACAAAAAGATATTTCAAAATCCTTTTCATTTATTTGATTAGTACTCGAATCGAAAGGCGAGAATTGAGTTCGAGATAAACAAAACTAAACAAGAGAATTAGAAATTCCAAATACGAATATGAAATAGCGAGGCTCTACTTATAAACTTACCCCCATCCTCTGACAGAAAGCAATTTTCGCAGTGCAGAATGTCAGCGGTTATTTTTGCGGTCTTCTTTGATTCAGGGCTGTCAAACATCTTATTGCATACTGCACAGCGGAAACATTTCATGTGCCAATACTTGTCTAGATCTACCACATACACTGACATAGCGCGCTCTGTAGGTATAAGAAAAGGCACTAGATTAGGTTTCTGTTTGCAAATAATGATTCTTTGATCGCACCTTCGATTACAAAATGGACTTTCTATCTGAAATAAGCACAGGAAATCAGTACAATGCTTCTACGATACAATGCGAGTTTCTTTCAAAATGAAAGGCACACAAACATTCTGCTTAGTCATTAAGCACTTGTGGACACTTGTGGTATTTGATCACTAATTACTTTGTCAGGCCTTCCAATCTTCTTTTCACGCATTCTTTATAAGTCATGCATCACGCAGCCTAAACATTTATTGGTCATTTTCACGCATTTTCCAAAAAAATCAAATATTTTCCAAATTCTATCCTTAAAAACCGCTATCAGCTCAGTGTACACACATTCACTGCGGACGAGTACGGCAAAAAATGGCGTTGTTTTGAAGGTCAAGATGCTTGAACATAACTGTGAGAAAGGCGTTTTTAGCCATTCTGGGGAATGTATTTTTAAAACTTTTCACCTCGGTGCCAACCATGGTTGCGCCTCTCGGTGACACTATATCCAGTGAAATCTTTCACGCATTTTTAGTCTCAAAATTTGACAGGTCTGCCTTGTATAGGAAATAAACTACTTTAAAGCCCCGTCCACACTATGCCGGATAAATTTGAAAACGCAACTTTATTTTTACGGTTAGGCCTTCCGTTCACACTATTACGTTTGTATCCGCATAAAAAGATCCACAAAAACGAAACTTTTTGAAAACGCTTTCCAGAGTGGAACGAATTGAAAACGAAACTTTTTTGTATTATAGTGGACGGAGAACTTTTTGCATCTGTAACTTTTCGAATACACTGACGTCATTTTGTCATGTGATTTATCTTCCCAAGTCTTACTCGGTAAAAACTTCAATATGGCGGACAACATGATATTTGCTGTTTTGTTAACAATAATTTCTTCTTTAATCGCCTTCTTTGAGTTAAATATTGCTTTATTTCACATGATTATTGTACGTCAGCGCACCAGAAATAATATCATTCGAGCATTAATGGCAAGTGATACGATAAGAGCGACACCACGATACCGGCCTTACAAGAAGAGATGTTTCTGGACTCGACCTGGCAGAACGAGTGCGTGGTGGGACAAGTTTGTGAATGAGATTGTTGTCCCTGAAGAATGGCGGGAAAACTTTAGAATGACCTGAACAAAACTCCTAAAGCTTAGCGAACTTATAAGCGTTGGTGTGCGCATGCTCAAATCAAGTCGAAAGCAGTTGTGCAGCCCAAAAACTGGTATAGTGTGGACGAAAAACATTTTATCCGTTTTCATGTGTGGACACGAAACTTTTGTTCCGTTTTCGCATCTAAAGTTGCGTTTTCAAATTTATCCGGCACAGTGTGGACGGGCCGGGGCCTAAGTGTAACAGTTTTACTACGTTGCTCACTTGACATAGAGGATACTACATGGCACGTGGCCGTGATTTCACAGATAAAATAAACTTTTCATATCTGAGCTGGAAGCTCTCTTGTAATTGGTTAAACATGCAAGATAAAAACACTAATAAAAACTGGTACAGCGTACGACAAAATAGATCTAATGCAAGTAGTATATAGGAGAACTAAGTCTCTGGAAAGAGGTCCTTTTCAATTGCACCATAAAATACAATCATTTAGAAGCTTTCTTAATAACTTTGCCGATAAAATTGCTCCATAACAGGTCGCTTATTGTAACTTCATGCAAGAGGCTTTGCGATTTGAACAACTCTAAGCTCTTTACCATTTACGACAATAGGCTGCGAATCTGATTGATTTTTAGCAAATAAATTCTTAATTCTTTACATTTTTTATCGTTTAGCTTTACTTTGTTGTCTGAAGACCAATTGTCTACTTTATCAGCGATTAGTTGTGCATTGTTATCCTTGCCTCTACAAGGCTGGGGTGTCGGTCTTGATCGGAAGTTAATCTTTGAGATGTATAAGGTTAAATTAAGGAACTGAACTAATGCTGAAGATAAATGAATTTAAGTTCAAATAAAACTCTATAACCAACTTATTCGTAGAAAGAAAATATTTTTCAGTTTTGCTGAAAACAACCAAAGTATAAGGTCACAAAATTTTCTTTGTAATCACAGGTAACAGGTAGGCTACCTGTGATCAAACACTGTATAGTAACAACATTGTACTTACCGATGAACCTTCCACAGCAACTGCAAATGACCCGGTTACTTTTCCCGTGTATGAATGACTCGTAGATATTAAGAGCACTTAAACTTAATGATTTTGATAAGGATTCTTTGTTGTCATTGCTATAACCATAATGCAACGACTCCGCGGGAAAATGATTTCGATCGTCAACGTAGAATCCTTGAGTAAGATCGCTTGTGGAACCACTCGCCCTTGTATGCTTGTTATCAACATGTTCACTGGAGCAGATTTTAGCTCTCATGAGTCTCTCGGCTTCTTGCGCCATGAATTCTTCTTCAGCTTTCAATTTTCGGATACGTTCTTCTTTCTCAGGATCATTAAACGGCACATCTCTCATTCTGTTGATTTCTGCAAATCTTTGTTTTCTTTCCAGCGTATTAGTTCCATTTGTGCCCATAGAATACGATGTATTAGTTCCATTTGTACCCATAGAATACGATGTAAACCCGTTACTAGCTTGCATCTCGTGTGTCTCATTCTCCGATGTGTCACTGCTCTTTCTACGCTTCTTCTTCTCCATTTTCTTCTTCCAATAATTCTCCTCGGCTTGCACCAGTTTAACTAGTTTTTCCGGTTTCACTTGTCTTCCATTTGGAAGGCGGTACATGTTTTGTTCCCATTCTTCCTGACCGTTTCTTTTAATGTCTTGATAGGAATGAGCTGAAACTGGTGTTTCGTTATCTATATGATGTCCATTCTCAGACGAAATCTCGCGAATGTCTCGATGACCATATCTTATCGGAGAGCCAGTTTTGTGTTTAAGTTCAGTCTTGGTGTCTTTTTCCTCTTCTTGGACGAAAACTTTGGGTTGAGTTTGACCATAGCTACTCAAAGCATGTTGATGTTCTTCTCTGTCATTGTCGGTCCAATTATGGTTGCGTTTTTGTGAGTTTACATCAACATCATCCTCATAATCCTGGGATGCGCGCCAACGCTGAAAAAGAAACTCCGTGTCCTCTCTTTGCTTCTGATTTTTTTGTTTAAGTTCTTTTCGTAATTTTTCTCGGTATTCCGGTGAGCTCATATTATCGGCTTGCAAGTTTTTGGTTATGTCTCTGTAGTCGTATCCATCGCCATGAGGAGGTGTAACCAACTCCATTCGATACTTTATCGGAGAAGCAAAACTGTCATCGCTACTCTCTGAACGCGAGTGTTGGTTGGTTGCCCACTGTGGCTTATAGGTCTCATCATTTTCTTGGCGGATATTATAAGGATTATCTTGATGAGCTTCACGCGATGTTTCGTATGAAAGGTTTTCGTCAGATTTTTCTGTTGGGTAAGAAGAAATATAGTTTGTCCTTTTAAAATGGTCCCTTTGATGTTCTTGATTAGAATTAAAGTTAGCTTGCGGGTCTTCTAACTTGTTGTTGTGACTTCTATATGCTTGATCGCCGTTGTATTTTTCATATTCTATAGGTCTTGGCTCACCACTTGGTCGTGCAAAAAGTTTGTCACTCTCAAGAGCTTCCATGTCGAAGTCCCAGCCAGGAAGGGTGCGATCTGGGTGGTGGGTTGAGGGAATTATTGGTTCTTCTTCGACACAATGCACATGTTCCACTTGCTGTATTCTCTCTGTGTGATCGGCAAACATGTGACTGTGAGCAACAGTAGCCTCTTTCTCACTGTTTAATTGTTCCCCAAAGTTCTGCTTTATTTCCTGATTATTTCCGAAACTGTAATTATACGTCGAGTACTGAGCATCTTCTCTAGGTTGTTCAAAAATAAATCGTTTGACACCAATTTGGCCAACAGCAAAGTTTTGCTGCGCATCAGAGGGATCTTTAACCTTCAATATGCTGCTGCTTCCTGCCTTATTGCTGAAACCTTTTTGATCAACAGCATGGTCAATATCTGTAGCTGTTTGAACGGTCTTTTTTACTACATCGTTAATTACATCTTGTGAGTCGGGGTTTGAGTTATCACTGTATGAAATCCACGAATCTGCAGGTTTCTTGGTTCCTTCGCTGAAATAGTCAGCTGTATTATCTGACTTAGGTGACGAAGGTTTAACGGACACTTTTTCTTCAAGTGTAGCTGTTTCGGGATTTAGTTTATACACAGTAGCTGTGTCAGGAATTGCTCTCAAAGACACCTTCTGAGGTTTAGCATAAATTGTGCTTCGAGCAACGCTACGCACAACAATTTTCATGTTTTGCTGTTTAGCAGGTGGCTGTGCCGCTGTATTTTGTTCCTCAACTGCATTGTATTTCGTTTTCCTGGTTTCGTAGTCCGGTTCAGAGTAAACAAAGTTTATGTCACCTGCGAAGGAATCAAAGACAATTATATAAAATAGTGTAACTAATATATCATAGGTTAAGCTTGTAACTAACTTCGTTCGTAGTCTAAAGGATATCAAGTGTTCATTGTTTTGTCCTCCAGACAAAATGTTTATCCCACACACTTCATTGAGGCGTCAGCTTTACTCACAAGGTTCATTTCTTTCTTCATTGTGGTGTGAAGTCTTACTTTCGATCTTTATATCGCCGCAATAGGGGACAATATTAAACAATGTAAGGAATTTTTGGTAGAATCAGCAATAAAAATAGGCGCTATTAGGCTAAACTGGGCAACATAAAGCAACTTTGGGCATTGCTGTGTAAAATTAGGCGATGTAATGACCCAGTAAAGGACTTTGTGAGAAAAAGAACAAGAAACAAAATGTAGTCCATTAAACGCTTCTAGAGTGTCTAATTACTTTTCAGTCAATGGTAAGAAACGAATCGATCATCTGTAAGTTCTGTAAAGCTAATTTCCAATTTCCATTCCAGATTCTTTCTTAGCTTAGGGCACGCAAACTTATCTTTATGCAATAATGTCTAAAACATAAACATTTTGTTGACTATAGAGCTATTTACATACTGTTAAAGCTCTCCTGGTGCTACTTAATAATACCTGTAGAGACGGGGTTCTATCATATATTGACTATACGGGAACGTGAGCTGTTTAGTATAAGCTTTTCACACCATCCAACTTAAAACAGGGTGTATCAATTAAGGAAAGTTTTGTCAACAACAGGGTTTACAGTTTTGCATTATTTACAAACTATTTTTGTAGAGGGTGCAACACTTCTTCCCAAATGAGATTTGGTTTGACTTGGGTTGGATGTACGTAAATATTTTGCGTATAATTCACAGGTTTGGTCACTGTTTAGCACTTAAGTTGCTTGTTGATCGGTACCGTTTTTTTATTATTTTCCAGCAACACACAGACATCCATCCTTTTTTCAACAATTAGCAAAGGAAATCGTATGAACCTGCTCGTGCATTTCGTGATTTATGGGGACGAGTGAAGTTTTGAAAGTTCTCAAAGTTGCAAGAGCCGTAGGCGAGTGAATATAACTCACGAAATGCACGATCAGGCTCATACGATTTTTTATTTATTATATTCTGAGCAAAATTACTCAAACGCACTACTTTGTACACGTTACGTACTACATAAAGCGCTTCAATAGTTTCCAACATGCTCACATGTTTTATTTGAACCAATCATGTTGTGACAGGCAAATCAAGCGTTAAGTTTTTAAAGGATTTTGAAAAAATTAAGAAAATATCTCGAAAACTAAATTTTTAATTAATAAAGGAGGCAAAAGTCCACAAATCTCTTTTCTATTCCGTATTGCACTCTACAACCTGTTTATGCATTCGCCATTGGCCAATCAGAAACAAGATATGTTGTTGAGTATATAATAAGTACGTTTACACGAAGACAATTAGACCGTTCGGCTTTAAGGACTACGTGTTTGAAAAGCTCATTCGTACTCGATGTCGAAGTGATAAAGAGAAAATTACAAAACAACTAAAGGGTGTACCGTTTTCATGGAGAAATAAAAGAATCAAATAATGAGCACTGACTCTGTTGAAATTTTTCTTCTGGTTCACGATGTTTTCCAGGTAGATCGGTTTGCCTCGAGTTATAGCTGTTATCTTCTATTGAAACAGGAAACTTGTCCGCCTCTGGACCATATTTCGGATACCTGTATTAACAAACGAAATGACAATCTAAGTCAGACTCAATTCCAAGCATGTCTGATTTGGCTTCTGGGATTATTATTGAATATATATAGATAGCACTTATCGAGTGGCTTACTCAATTGAAGCCACTAAAAATGCCTATTGTCTAGACAAAACATTTTTAAAAAACTTGATGAGTTGCAACCAGGCATAAAAATAAATGGTAGAAATTAAAAACGTTCTCTGGTTAAACCTTTTTAAAAAAAAACACGAGCTTTCGGTTGTCAAACTACAACCTTCGACAAGTAAAGATTATACAAGAAGACTCCGCATATAAAAGTTGATAGGTGTAAAACTATACTAGAATCTTAAACGAAACATGTATCCCACTGCACCAGCACAGTGAACGCCTCTAGAGCGTCTTGGTATAGTTAAAACTAAATGGCTATCAAAAAAAATAAATGCAGTCTTTTATGGCAAAAATATTTATAAGGGAAATTTAAATTGAAGTGACACTCTAATTATGGATTATTCCAGGGGTGATAGAGGGTACAGTAGGTGCGCACGCAACCCCCCTCTCCCCATCCTTCTCCCACCCTACGGCTGTAAAGCCCCATCCTTCTCCCACCCAACGGTTGTAAACGTTCACAAAACCCACTCGATTATAAAATTTTTTATTGTTATTGTTATTAGAATAATCCAATTTTGGTTTTGCACAGATTTTTTAAAAAATTTTATTCTGTCCTGAAAATATATGATTTGTGATAAATTGCTGTCTTGTCTGAGAGGGGTGGTCCTAAGACATTTTTCGCACCCTAATCCCTCTCCCCTCAGCAAAACTTCTGCATACAGGCCAGTATCCTACCTTTGCGTTTTACGATCAGGAGAAACAAAATGTGGTTTAACGTGTAACTCAGTTGGATATAGCTCACTTCTTGCTTCAGTGGGTTCCATGAATACTGGCTCAGCGTGCTCCATGATTGGATAACTCGCCGTATGAACTGGTTCCTCATTACTTGCTCTTCTATCTGTCAACATATCTAGCGGTTTGATCTGTAGGTGAAGTTACGAATTAGCATTTACTTTAATTGGGAATTTACTGCCATCTTGATCTGTCATCACTAACTAAACTAGGGTAGTTGGTAAGATATCTGATATGGTTTCTAGTTCGATCCAAGCTCTATGCTGAGATTTCAGCATTCGTGTGATCTTCTCTTCTGCCGAAGCTAATTTAGCTTTCTATCTATAGACCGAATTGATAGATGTGACGGCCATTCGGATTAAGACGAGCATGGGAAAGAGGCATTTTAGGAAACGGCCAATTAAACTTTATTGTCTGTGTCCCAAAATTCCTCGGTCCCATGTTCTCAATGTTCTACCCAAACTTAATCCGCGTGGCCGCCATATCTATAAAACTTTTAAAAGCAAAAACCACCCAAACTCTACTCCACGATTTGTCCAGAACCTGCACGCATGCGCACAACCAGCTTCACCCAAGTAACAACAAAGCAAGTAACTGGAGCAACCGTGTACACTGTTTCGTCCTTGTTAGGACTCATCAGCACGTTCAAACTCAGTTTTAATACCCACCTCATCAGACGTTGAATAAGCCATTTCTTGTGATTCCGGACTTGGGAACACTTCATTGTCTGGCAAATACTCCTTGTGCAGATCTCCTGGTACTGACTTACTAAGGTCTGGTTTCCCTGTGAATTCTTGTGGAGAATCTAATTTCTGACTAGCAGGTCCATCAGAGTGTCTGCGAGGTCTGTTGGTGTTGTATGATGTCAGTTGCCTGTAATCTACCCGTTTGTCTTCTTCCAGTTTGTACCACGTTTGGGCTTTTGTACTACGCTCAAATCTCTCTAACTCGTCCCGGTCTACGAGCGCCCTTCTTGGGGGAGGCTTCTGATCTTTCGGAGATTGGTTCTTTGCTACGAATCGTCTTGCCATGTCATGTACTTTTTGCGTCTGTTGCACATACCTACAAAAAATTAACCATTTTATTTGACTATTCAGAATTCGATGCCTATTCAATTTTCTTTCATGCATAAAAGGCTTAGACAACAAAACTAATTCGATTATCGAGTATCGATCACTTGAAAAAATTTAAATAGATAAGTATGAGCTTGTTGACTGGTTTTTATAAAAAGAAAACAATTGAAATCCGTCGACGAGTATCTAATTGAGGAACGTGGTTTAACCAACTCAAGGTTGAAGAGTTTGATCATCCCCGTAGTGAAAGACAAAGTCTTTCATAAAAAAAAAATATTGGAATGCACTACGAGCCAAATGGCCAGCATATCTCCAATTTCTATAGTGCTAAGCTGATGAGAGTCTTCGAGTCTTCGACTCCCCCTGGATGGGATACTAATCCATCGCAGGTTAGCTGCCAGCAAACGCTGGTACTCGTTTACTTATCCCGATGGAAATCTGATTTAGTTTAGGCAGAAACAAAGTGACGCAAATGACAGATCTAGAGCCTTAGATAGAACGATCACCTTTAAATCATTTGCATGACTTGGTCTCATGGACGAAAACACGCCATAATGGAACGCAAGAGAATGTGTTACACCCCTTTGTGAATTGGAAACAAAAAATACCACACCTTTCTTATTAATTGTGTTTTCTTTTGAGGTGTATCATGTTATTTGCGTCCCACTAAGGCGAGTTTTGTACCATGTGACTAGGTCCTGCATAGAGCTTATTGTCAAAACAACTTGATGCTTAAACTACTATGGTGTCACTTGATCCTTCTGAAACCTGAACGAATTATATAACCATGGACTCAATTACGGGAGATGTGTAGTAATTAGCCATTTTCAAAAAGACCATAATACTCTTTGCTTGTCGTTCCAAAATTTTGCATAAGAATTGATTCTATCTTAAATTGATCCCAAGAGAAACTGTAAACAATACTTATGCAAAATTTCGGAAGGATAAGCAAAGATGAAGACAGATGAATACTCTGATGAAGACTGCAGTTGCAGTCGAAAATTCAGTTGTTTCAAATGTTTAAATTTTTAAATTTTTATCCAGATCAGTTTTAACGTTTTTAATAAACATCTTTTACCATATGATAAGCAGATTATTATATATGGTAGTTTTGAAATTGGCTATTTTTACGTTTTTGTCCAAAGTTCACTATTAATAGATAAAATACTCTTGTAGCTCCATAATAGGCAGTTTTTGCTCCAGACTAAAGAAACTTACTTGGGCTGTTTCCTTATCTCGTCATTTTTTTCTCCACTTTTAGTTTCCCCATTGACTTCAAGTATTTCACGATTTTCTAAAGCATTCTTGGACGGAGGAACCGCAAAGTCTCGATATGACAACTTACTTACTTCAATTTCGTCCCCGTGAGAAGGCGCTGAAAAATTCTGATACGCGCTCTGTTTTTTAAAAGAAGATTCAGTGTTTGTGTAATTTGGTTTAATGGAGAATGGCCTTGGTGAAGTGTATGTGGTTCTATGTAAGGATGAGTTTCTTGGAGGAGGGTTTGGGGCATTTATTTTACTGTTATCGTTTAGTGCAGTTTCGGAGACGTGTTTCTGTATTTGTCTTTCGCTAACCAAATAATCAGCAGACTCGCAATTTTCTTCACACTGCGGCTGGTAATCGTAAATGTTGGATTTGGGACGTTTTGTGTCAATCCGATAAGGTGTGCGACGCGTTATCGATCCGGTAATAAGAGAATCTGGAACATTTTCGTATCCGATGGGTTTGGTTTGGCCATATTGATTGACAGTTGGTCTGGATGCGGTACTTAGTGGTTTGAACTCTCGAACTTCCCTGCCTGAAGATTTTCGACGATTTTTATTTAAAATTGAAGACTCCTGCAAAGAAAAATATTAACGCAATTTTTTGAATTTATAACTTTTACATCTTAATTAACAGAGTTTTTGAACTGACTTTTCGGACTGCAGTCCTTGGCTGGAATAAATGTGTTTATAATACTTATCTCCTTCACATTCACAGGATCCGACGATGGACTCTAGTCTGAAATGTCAGTTCAAAAATTCCTTTCTAAATCCATTGTACGAGCGTAGTGGCCCATGGGACCTGCGCTTACCTTCGGGTTCCGAAGTGTTAAGTAAATGAGAGTCTTTGACTCTCCCTGGACGGGACACTAATCCATCGTAGGTTAGCTCCCAGATGACGCTGGTACTCATTTACCAACCATTGGAGGATGGAAAGCTGAGTTGGCTGAGGCGGAAGAAAAGGTCACACAAATATCCGAATCTCGGCAAAGAGCTGGGATCGAACTGGGATCCTCCTGGTTGGAAAGCAAAGATTTTATCAATTGCACCAACCACCTCCAGTATTAAGATTATCAGTTTATATAAAAAACTGTTTCGATAGAGCATCCCAGTCATAAGAAAATTGAGGATAACGCTCGTGCATATAGTCAAGTCGGATCCGGCGTGCATTGAAAGCCAAGCTTACTGTGGCGCAAGATCAAATGTTCTAGTCCATGATACTTCTGTTTTGCCATCATCAGATAAAAGCTATATATATATTTCCAAAAGTGCTATGTTTGAAGCAAAGGGACGAATAGAAGTAACTATTTTCTCTTCAGTTGTTTTTCTGTCTTCGATATTATGTGTGCAGTAAATGCTATGGCCTAATTTTGTTGAGTTAAGATTTTCTATTTCACGGGAGGGCAATGATTTTTAAAGTGCCTATGCATCGAATTTTTTGTTCCCAATTTTATTCCTGAATCTTAATATTTGATTTTTCCTGAGTATTTTGAGGTATAGCATGTAGAATTCCGTGCACGGGAAGATATATAATTTTTACGAAACGACAACCTACCTAGACCTATTTTTTTCGGATCAGCGCTTTCGGTTCTATGACGTCACATAAAGGACACGCACAACAAACTTGAAGAGCGGAAATGAGATAAACAGTGTTCTCACAATCAGTGACACTTTAAAGTATGAAAATAATATTCATAAAATTCTAGTATTGTGCAACAATTCCAGATTGTGTAACTTGTTTTGTAAACTACTATTTATATCTTAAGCACCTGGAGCAAATAAAACTTTCAGTTGATCAAAAAACGTGTCATTTTTATTCTTCTTAGCGAGTATAAGTACTGTAACTTGAAGTTAGTGAGTAAATATAATATAATGGCGGAGAAAGTCCCAAAATCAAAGCCGTTCGGAGGACAGTTCTGTGTTGCTGGTGCACCAAATAATAAAAGCTGTACAAACAATCAACACACTGAGGGAATATCGCTTCACCGATTTCCAAAGGACGCAAT
>JAOBRB020117842.1:0-23321 GCA_027575285.2 Zoanthus pulchellus
TTACACAATGTTTAAAATAAGACAGAAAACTTTATCTTTCCAATAAACGTAAATGTTTGATTTTTGCTAAGGGGGTTAGAAGTTAAAGATATTGCAAGCTGAATCAGTTTAATTTTAGCACTGAATAGGTTTAGTATTTAAGAGTAGATGACTTTCAATTATTTGGATATAAGAGTTGCGGTCAATTTTAATGATTTATTTGTTGTGCCTATATCTTATACAAACAAAAATTAACAATAACATTGTGTCAAACCAACATATCTCATATCTCATGGAACTATTTGCGTTGGTATTTCTATAGTAACAGTTTGACAAACCTGTGATTTCAAGAGTAGACTGGTCCTATAACTGAGCCGGGGTACGCCAAGCAACAAAGGGACAAGTTAGACATCGTTTGCAAAAATAACGAAAAATGCCAGATTCTTTAACTATAAGGGCAATAAGGAGAGTGGTCCTTTAACCAAAAAGTTACGAAAATCGTCGATCTTTCTTATAAAAAGAAAGCGGGAATTGAATAGAAATATTATATAATTGTTGGAATGCAAAATGGAGTAATTTCAAATTGCTATTATATATAAACAATGGCTTTGAGTCTTTACCCTGCAGGCTTGTTTTCATCTAATTAAATTCCGCGTTCTTCTAATTCAGTTCCATTCACCCATTTCGCGATGTATTGGAGGACGGTCACGATTAAGAATGCCCAATAACTTTCAGCCTTGAATTGAAAGGAATGCGAGGCAGAATCAACCCAGACCGGGCTGAAAATTTTAAGGTTTTATATTAAAGCAAGGGGTGAATGTTAAAATTGAATTCTGAGGCTGAAAAAGTTCCGTTTAGTCGGTTCTTAAAAGCCACTCAAACAGGCAGACTTGATTGCCATTCTTTCTTTGACATCATCAAAACTTCCACTTCAACTTCCACTTCATCCTTTTATAAAACATAAACAAATTAAAGGAATATGAAGTTTAATTTAGTGCGGCTTGAAATGCAAGTTTGTAATTGCCTTTCAAAAATTATTTGAAGTATTTTTACTGTTGAAAATCAAATACAGCCGATACCATACAGACCTTAAAAATAAGTTTCGAAATTCTCATAATTCGCCAAGATTAGAATATCAGGCAAAACTGGCAAAATTAACGTTTAGTTTTAAAATTAACTAAACGTTTTCGAACTATTTACCTGATTTTTAAATAAGTTTAAAAATATTACGCTTTCGAGTGTTTTGTTTTAAAAAATCACATACAAAACAGCGAAACTGGTCTTTGAGTTTTGTTTATACGACTTTGGGAATGAAGGTTCATTTTTAACAATGCTCCCATCTATAATATATATATATCTTATAGACCGTTTAGTATGCAGTATGGCTGGATGTTTTTACGAGTCTTGTAGTATTTTGACGAGCCCAAAGGGCGAGATACACGGAACGAGTAAAAATATCAGCCATACTACATACTAAACTGTCTAATAAGTGATTTATTATCCAATCTTTTACTCGTGAAAAGATAGAACTAAATAATGCCACGCGCGCGACCAAAAACGTTTTCTGGAGTACGAATATCGCTCAAAATGTACAATACGGCTGGTTGTTTGTACTCGCCCCACACCCTCTTATGGTGTTATTTGTACGGTTATTTGTCCAGTTGGATAATAAAACGGGTAATTTTTTTAAATAGGAAAGAAATATCCAACCATGTAGAATATTTTTGCGCGAAATGTTATGGGACACGTCACTAGTCAAGCATTGAGAGAGCGTAACCATTAAGTCTGGTCACGAATTTTAAAATAACACTTGTTAAAAATTTATTAGCTGTTGCTACAATATTTCAAGCTATAGATCACATCAATTTTGAGCACTTTGGTATTTAAAAAGCAAAATAAAATAAGCTGAAATTGAATTATAGAGGAGTAACATATTTGAATGAAGCCTCTATATTTTCAAAGGTCGGTTTTGTAACTTTATAACACATAGTTATAGAATTGCGTTTTTTTTACATTTTATCACCTTAAGTGAATCTTTAATGAGATATAAACAAAATAATATGAAGTTTAGAGCCTGAAATGAGCTTTTGAACGCTCATAAGAGGAAGTATTCGGGATATCTTAAGATCGAAAATTAAACGCCTCAAAAACGTTTTGTGTATGGCTACTGCTAATAAACATTGAATGTTGAGAAATTTATATTTAAATTTTTGAATCTAGCTTAGAATGTTCTGTTTTACTTACGTCACTTAATTATACGTTAGGGCCAATAGGGGTAAGGACTATTTATATATCGATTTAGTTGCACTTACTAAAAGGCAGTTCCTGACTGTTCCTTTTGTATGACGTTCTTTCAAGGAGAAATGTGTATCACATTAAAATTCCAGTCGAAAAACTGTAAAATTAAATAAAACAATTTCTGATTACTCAAAAACCGTGTTGAAAATTGCAAAAACCGTGTCGAAAATCACAAATAATAAGTCGGGATTAAACAAAAAATAAGTCGAGAATGTGAAAAAAGAAACTATAGTCGAAATTCTAAATGGGGAGCTCGCTGACGAGTCGAAATTCCAAGTCTTCATCTGAGAAATCATTTTCGCTGGAGTCACTTCGTTGAACTTTGGTTCTTTTAATTTGTCTGTTATAGTGCGTTTTCACACAATCCCAAGAGCATGCAGGTACTAGGTTCAGAATTTTAGCTGGTCAGCAAATTAAGCTCCGCATTTAAAATTTCGAATCAATTTTATTTTATACATTCTCGACTATTTTTTTTATTTGCGATTTAATTTCTAATATTCTCGGTTTAAAGAATTTGATCATTTTTTCTTTAATTTCTGATACATCTTTTGTGATTTTCGACTCTTCTTTTATGCTTTTCAACTAATTTTTTGTAATTTTTGACGCGGAATTTTAATGTGATATATTTTTGTCCATGAAAGAACGTCATATTTTTCTTTAACCAGGCCGCACACTAGGTGAAAACAGTGCGGCGCTACTTTCGTCGGGAAGAATTTAAGCGTATTCACCTCATGTGGTTTTTACCCGCACACTGAGCGCTGTTATCAACAAAAAATAGCCAACAACCTCCAGTGATGGCGCCATTTGTGATTCAATGTAGAATTACGCATGCGTAGTCACAACAAAAGGTTATTGGCGCCATCACTAAGTTCGCTCAGTCTCCGCACACTAGGCGAAAACTTCGTGCGAAAAGTGCGCGACGAAAAAAATATTAAACATGGTTAATGTTGAGCGCTGTTGTCGCAGCTGCAAGTACGCTTGAAAACTCAATCTGCACACTTGGCGAATTCTTCACAAAGGATTGAGCGCCGCACTTTTTTCGCCTAGTGTGCGGCCTGCTTTAGAAATTGCTTGATTTGATCAGCTATACTAAACTTCAAAATAAAAACTTTCCGAATGATGGCAGTTATCTTACTTACTTTTGAAAGGTACGCGTGTCTTAATTCGAATCGATTTAAAACCCTTTGGAGCTAAATATTATTAGTAGTAATTATACTTTTTAGTGAAAGAAAGTGTTTTTTTGTGTTCACTGGACATACATAGATAGATACTACAACGGAAAAAATTACTAACGCGGGTCTGTAAAAAACATTCGTAAACTTCCATTACTGCCATAACGAAAATAACGGCTGTTCAAAATATGACTATGTATTGTCCGGCTTATAAGTCAAAACCCTTACCCTTATAACGTGTAAACACAGAAATTAAAAATAAAGTAAAATTGGGAGGAGGGGGATTTAATTATTTCTTCTCAACACCCATACTCTTCTAGTTTGGTAAGCATCAATGTAAACCTTTCTACAGAGATATTAAATAATTTTTGTAATTCTTATTAGATATATCAAGACAAAGTTGCTCAAAATTGTTTAGAAAGACAAAAGTTGCTCAATGTTGCTTAAATTGGAAAAAGTTGCTCCAAACGCCTAAAGTTGCTCAAAAGTTGCCGAGCACAGTCTGTCTAGGCACCTGCTGATGCATTTTAGGCAAGCGAGCACAAATATTTGTCAGTAGGTGCGGGGTGGCTCGACACTGTATGAATTCAGGAAGATGGGCCAAGAACTCTATGCCCCCGAAATAGTTGAGTTACCCAGAATTCCAATTACGCCCAAACAAGGCAATTACTGATGCATAAAACTTGCTTCATTAAAATGGTTGTTGGTCCTCCAACTGCGGGTGAAAGAAGATTCATTGCAAATAAACACAAACTATTTGTGTTAAACATTATCGAGATGATAGACTTTTTGTTTTTAAAGTATTTTTTTCTATGCAAAAAACGAAGACAAAATAGCTTGTTTTTGCCTATTTTCCTGGACGTTGAGAATGAGCATTGCTGGTTTTGCTAAAGAAAACATTACGAATTTCTCCAAAATCGGGTTTTCTTGTTGCTGTATGGGATGTAGAAACTTAAGGTACTTATCAGTGGTGACAATCATTGTCTAGTTGAAGTCCTGCCTCTTGATTTGAGGTCGTGGCATAGTTTGAAAGTTATAATTTCCATGGGAATCATTTTCACCGCTGCGCACGCTAAAGGGTTTTTTAAATAAAAACATTTATCTATTTATCCATTTTATTTCAGAGTAAGTCCATTTTACTATATATTATTACGTCCAGGGGAAATTTTGACAAAGTAAATTGATTTTAGTTATGTCATACAAAGAAACTAGCAATAAAATAATTAATCATACAACATGTTTTGTTCACCGGTTTTGTTAAAAACATGATTACTGTTCAGTATCTTTTGAGAACTAATTTGTAAGGCAACTTTTTTATAATAAATGCAACTTTTGCCCAACTTTTTTAAATTTAGGCAACTTTTAAGCAGCTTTTTACAGCCTTTTAGCAACTCTTAAGGAATTTTGTGCAAATTCTGTCTAGTTCAGGTTGGTATATATGAGCATGTCACAAATGTCATTGGTCATTATCTATAATTAACTTAAAAAACACTACATGCAACGAAAAATATAAAATTAGTCTTAGTTTGTAACGGGAAATCCAATTACTATGGGAACCATATCAATACATGCAAGATTGATAACTTACAATAACTTAGAAATGATAATTGGTTATCTAGATCAGTGCAATTCGTATTACAGTTATTGTAATAAAACACTTCACCATTTTAAAAAATAAAAATCATGTAAAAGTTGTGGTTTGTTACTTTGCATAAGTATTATCGAACAATTGAAATTTGCTTTGTTTTCATTTCATTTTTTATTTTATTAAACTTCGTCTTTCATGGAAGTATACAAATACTGTCGCGCAAGTTTCTTCATCCTGACTGTTTCTGTATGTTCACTATGAAGGTCCAGCAAAAGTGTGGGTCTGAGAGTTGAAGGTATGATAACTCTACTTCCCCACAATACACATCCCTGTTCCACTGTTAGCTCAGTTTTATGCAAGGCGTAAGGTTGTAAATCATTCATCACCACATCGATTTGGCCATCCTTCTAATGTTAGATGTCTTATCTTTGCCAGACAAGGGTCCAGCGGAAGACACTAGATGCTATATCTCAAAATCCCCTCCGTTCGGAAATGGCCGGCCGACCGATCTTCGGAAATTTCCGAACACTTTGGCTAATTTCAAGATGGCGGCTTTCTATGGACGACATTGGGAGGACAACAACGGATCAGTTTGCGCATTGCAGTTTAGTTTCAAGGTGTTTTAGGCATTTCTCAGGTAAATAACAAGCTGATTCCTGGAATTTTGATCATTAACTTGCATCATTGTATTTTGTTATCGAAAAAATTATCCATCATTTCAAAGCTAGGTCGGGGGTTTTGACGTATAGCACCGTGTTATATCTCAAAACCACCAACTTTGTTTGCTTGTATCAGCCAAAGTAAAAGAAATAAAGGCGCATTATAGTTTAATTTGAAGGAGTTTCAGGCATTTCTCTGCTGTTTTCCGGAATTTGACCATTAAATTACTGACATCAGTATTTTTGTTGTGGAAAAAATGGTTGCTAGTGCTACGATGGTGGTTTTAACCTATAGCACCATACTATATCCCGAAACCCCCTAATTTCTCGATCTGAGTCCAAGTGAATCGACCCACAAAATTGATTTGATTTGTGTATATGTCATTCACAACTTTCAGAAAACACGCGACCTTGTTTTTCAGCTTCAGGTTTTTTTTCTGGGTGGTCTATCACACAGTGTACATCGTAAAGTTAGTCTGGAGTTCTTGGTTTATAAGTTCGACTTCATGTGAAGTTGATGACTTTTACGTTCAGATGTGTTTTTCTATTCAATTTGACAAGTAAAACAAGACACGTAATGTGGTATCAAACTATGTGCTAGCTGCAAATTTATTAATTATAAGTGTAGTTTATATGGCCAGGCATGGTCCAAACAGGGGTGCACATCAGTGCTTTGGACAACCCTTTTTTGGAGATTTTCCCATTCTGTTTTTTCTTTGGTAATATACTGACACGTGGGTGAAGTTATAAATCAGAGGCCAGTGAGCATTTCAGCATTTTCTGAGGCAGATAAATGACAGTGCACTCTCCAGGATCAAGGATCTGATTGGCAAAAGCTCACTAGATGAGTATATAGGTTGTGTGTTATCTGAAACAGCTGTAATATATTGAAAAATTGTACTTATTGCAGCACATACATGTTTAATGCGCAGGGGTCCATCATTTAGTGGCAGTCACAACAAAATACAATGATGCAAGTTAATGATCAAAATTCCAGGAATCAGCTTGTTATTTACCTGAGAAATGCCTAAAACACCTTGAAACTAAACTGCAATGCGCAAACTGATCCGTTGTTGTCCTCCCAATGTCGTCCATAGAAAGCCGCCATCTTGAAATTAGCCAAAGTGTTCGGAAATTTCCGAAGATCGGTCGGCCGGCCATTTCCGAACGGAGAGGATTTTGAGATATAGCATCTAGTGTCTTCCGGGTCCAGCGGTGTTTCTGAAGCTACTATCTTGGCAGCCAGCGATAGCTCTTTTAAACATTTCTCCTCAACTAACAATACGTCTTCTTGTTCTTGCGGCTCGAGATAAATAGTCAGCACAAGCATTTACTTTAGATGAAATGTATTTAACTTTGTAAGAGTACGCAGACAGTATCAGTGCCCAGCGCTTAATCCTAGCAGCAGCAAGTTGGGGTAATTGCAGTATTTTCACCGAAAAGCTTAACTTGCGGTTGATAGTCTGTAATTAATGTAAAGCTGCGGCCAAGTAAGTATTGTCAAAATTTCTGTACACCATAGATAATTCCAAGAGCTTCGCGTTCTATTTGAGCGTAGTTTTTCTTGGCATTGGTGAGGCTGCGAGAGGCAGAATGCACTGGTTTTAACTCACCTTTTGGACCTGACTGTTGGCGAACAGCGCCGATTCCAAATGATGAGGCATCACAGAAAGCACTAATTCTGCTTCTGGGTCATAGTGTGCCAGCAAAACGTCTTCAGTCATCGACTCTTTGATTTGACGGAAAGCAGACCATTGGGTACTCTTCCAGGACCAAGGCTCGTCTTTCCTCAAGAGCTGGTACAAAGGCGCCATGTGATGAGCAAGGTTTGTCATAAAGCATGCATAATAATTAATTAAACCAATAAAGGTGCGCAGTTGGGTCACATCTTTTGGTGCAGGGGCTTCCTTGATTGCTCTAACCTTAGATTCTGTCGGCTGGATGCCATCTCCGGTGACCTTGTAACACAAGTACTCAACTTCAGGTAGCATAAACATACATTTGGTCATCTTTAACCGAAGACCATTGTCTTGTAAACGTGTCAGAACTGCACGAACGTTAGACAAGCGCTCTCTGTTATCACGGCCAGTGATAAGAATATCGTCAAGATATACAGTAACCCCTGGAAGTCCCTTTAAAACATTTTCAATTGTAGGTTGAAAAAGGCCAACAGCCAGAAATTCCGTAAGGCAATCTTCGGTACTTTAAAAGACCAATGTGGGTGTTAATAGTAGTTAGATTCTATGATGCCTCATCGAGGGGTACTTGGTGATAAGCTTGGGAAAGGTCACGTTTTGTGAAATTTTTCCCATTGGACAAATTTGCGAGAATTTCATCAGTGAGCGGTAGAGGGTATCTATCCTTCTTTGCCACCTTATTTACAGTTACTTTACAATCGCCGCAAAGGCGAATATCCCCAGATGCCTTCACGACAGATACAACAGGAGCCGCCCAATCTGAGTGAACTATTTTCTCTATTATCCCCTGACACTCTAATTTACGAAGGGCCATCTCAACCCTGGCCTTCATAGCAAATGGGAGGAGTCTGGCCTTGCAAAACACTGGTCAGGGGCGGATACAGGGGGGGGTGGTGAATTGGGTGAATATTCACCCCCCTTTTATTCAATTTTTTAGTACATTCTTTGTATTTGCCACCCTTCTTCTCCTAGAATCACTGGTAAATTCTTTGTATTATTCACCCCCTCTCTAGAATTTCTGGATCCACCACTGCTGGTATTGCATTCTCATCAGTTTCTATGTGAGCTTTAAACCCCTTTAGACAGCCTAATTCAGAATCAAATAACACATTATAGTTGGCTAGTAATTTATCAAGTTCACATGATGAATTAGCAATGTCAACATTAAAAATGTTTTTCCAAAGTGCTCTTATTTCTTGCAACCAGCAACGACTAAACAGTGGGGGCCCTTGCCCTTCTACAACTATTATAGGCAATTTAACACTCTGATTTCCCACTGCTACATTGACTAGTTTCTCCCCTAAAATTTTAGTTATATTGCCAGTATAAGAACGTAGTTTAACGGTGTCTTTAAAATATCTGTTAAAGTCAGTTTTGTTGAAAAGTTAAATGCTGCTTCCAATATCTAGCTGGAATTTGATTTCTTTTCCATTAACAAGGACATCTACATGCAAAGGGAATTAACACTACTACTACCAGTGTTTACATGGAACAAGCTACTAAAATATGAATTTATATTTGGCTCTGTGGAAACAACATTTGCTTGATTGTTTTGCATTTTAGGGCGCTGATGCTTTTTTTTGCTAGACATACTTGCTGTATATATATATGTGGCCCACCTTGTGGCAGTAATTGCATTTAGTGTTGATAAAACTGCATTTTGGTGCAAGATGATTTTTACTTCCACATCTATAACACTGCTTGTTGCCCTGGCCTTGCAATTTTGTGTGCGCAAATTGCAACTTAGGATTTGATTTGGCAGCAACTACTGCAGGAGGGCTACCAACTTTATTAACTGCAATACTAGCGGCGGGGGATTGCAGTACATGGACATCTTTGTTTGTAAGCTTCTGTATGACGGTAATATTCTAAGCCTTTTCAAATGTAAGGTCAGTTTCTACGAGCAATCGCTTCAGTCTGATTTTTTTCTTCATTTATACCATACACTAGCCTGTCTTTTAGCATATCATTCATGGTTTCCTTAAAGTTGAATTTCTCGGCTAATCTCTGTAATTCACTAACATATTCTGGAACGGTTTCATCGAATTTGCGCGTACGTGCGTGAAATTTGTAGCGCTGCACGGTAAGCGAAGGAGCTGTCGTAAGACTTATATGTAGGTTTACTTGGCGATACAAGATTACTTAGCAAGGTGTAAGTAGCAGGTCTAATGACACCCAGTAGTATTGCACTTTGTTTTTCTGCACGTTGTCTTACAGCGTTTTCATTGAACCATCGGTTTCGGGAATAGTTTTTCCAAATCATTTGCAGTAAACTACACTTCCCACCGCTCAACGTAAATTTCCCATTTATCTTTGTTCCTTGAAAAATATTCAATCTTGCCAGTTTGTGGTGTATTTGGGGGAACAGGGAAAATAAACAGCGACGACAACATATAACAACAATAACATATAATTTGTTTGGCAAAAAAAGACGCCATCAACAAAAAACTCTCTTCTTGAAAATCACATGTTATGAGAATATGCTGGAGGTACTTGCGCCTCTGAACTGAAACAAACTTGTTTCCGGTATATAACAGTGAAAACAGCAGCTAACGCCAATATTGTGGGCACAAGATTAAAAAGGTTAAGAATTATGCTATACACTAAATAAGGTAATAATTTAAAACTAGAAACAACATGAAATACGTTGTGCAGGAGCCCATAAGTAGGAGCGAGCAATTTCCATGTTCTGGTATCACGGTGTTTTTACGAACCCACCTATTTTTAGCTCAGTTCTCTCAAATTCAAACCAATCACACGCGCGTCCTTACTTAAAACGTTGCTGTTAACTTGTTCGATATGTTATTTGATTCCTCCGGGACCGGAACTTCTATTGAAATTTCCCACTAAAAGCGATCTAAAAATAAACCAGTTCCTGAAAACGCCGTGACATAGGTTTATTATGGGAGTTACTCGCTCCTAATTATGGGCTCCTGGTTTTGAGAGACCCCGCGAGTCAAAGTTGGGAGGGAAGAGAGGTTCCAGATTTTTGAGGTTCGTACATAAAACGAGGCTGATAAGTAAAAGTGCGACATTTCTTTGGTCTAAACGATTTTTCACTGCTAGCATTTGCTCTTGTGAGCCTCATGTAGCTCACTGCTTGTGGCTGTTTAAGCTATACCGCGTACTGATGAGTCATACAAAGGACGAAACAGCTGTACACTTTTGCTCCAGATGCTTGCTTTAAAGTTACTCGGGTGAAGCTGGTTGTGCGCATATGTACAGGTTCTGGCCAAACCCTGGAGTAGAATTTGAGTGGTTTTTGCTTTTAATTTTGTAGACCAACGGCTTCTAACTAGAAAAATGTATTTTTTGGACTTATTTGCAATTTTTTAACAAGCGCAATTTTGAAAAAAGTCTCATAAATTTGGAAAAAAGCATAATTCTAGCATAATTTGGCCAAAAAAGCAATGCTACTAGCATAACATGCTACTTTTACTAGCATAATCTATAATAGCCTTCACGTGCGCCAAAATCAGGAATTTTGACTTATGTGTCCAACAAGCTCTTGTCAACCAGTCAAACTAGTTTTCTTAAAAAAAATGATTCGAATTCCAGTTCAAGAGAAAAAAAGGTTCCTCTTACTCTCCCCACTTTTAGATACATACAGGGCATGCGTGGTACATGCCGCTGACCATTCAACGGACTAGTTTTGCCAGCTCCCTTCCGTTGTGCGCAATTAATTGAAATAGTTTTGAAATTCTGACGTCACCAAGAATTCATCTGTACATGTGTTAAAACTTAACTCTGTTATGTTATTGGTGTCCGCTAAACAAAAGATCAAATATCAGAAAAATAGAACAACTATTTTATCCTGCGCTAACTCTCTCATTGACAATTTTTTTAAAAAATATGGCAATAAAAATTTGCACAACGCAATTTTAAGTTTAAGACAAACAGACTGCCTAGTTAGTTTTCTTTTGTTCTGTTAAATATGTTTTACGTTCGGCTGAACGGAAATGTTTTGTTATAATGGCAAATATTTGTAAATATTGGATGTTTGTTAGTCGTTTAAAGAATACTAGGTTTCGTTTGTCACTAATGAAGTCTCCAGGTTCTTTTAAAAAAGATACGGTAGTCTAACTTTCTATTGAAAAATTTTTTGCTTAGCAAATTAAACACATAATTGGTTCTTCAGGCATAGAAATATGAAGGAAATAAACTTTTCGAACTCGGTGAGTTTAAATATATATAAAGTGCGCAAGTGATAAGGAAATTAATAAAAACACTTTTTCGTGCGTTTTCTGGTTTGTTCTAAGCTATAATTTAAATAGAACCGACCATTCTTATTTACGCTTTTGAGTTATGAACACAAATATTTCAAAAAAACCTGCCAATGTAATTACTTATACGATTCAGTTCCGCGGTAAGAGTGGTTTCAAGCTAATTATCATTATAATAATCATTATCTACTGACTTTAGTACTGTGAATATTAAGGCTCAGTTTAATTACTTTTGATTTTGTACCTTGTGCATAAATAGATCATCAAAGTTATAATCTCAGTTTCGTTTCATTCATTATTCCTTCTATGTGTTTTCTCGGAGTTAGAGCTAGCTATTCTTAAATTTTCTTCCATGCTCGTTCTGCACATGTCATTGGATACATTACCGTATCATGCATCGACAACCAGTTATACAAAGTTAAACCTTAAACTGGTTCTTAGATAAGGCCCATGTCCTTTAGCGTTTGAAATTTTAACATTTGAAGACGGCGATTCAGAAGTGTATTTCCTCGTGTGTCTGCCGTGGTGTTCTTTTCAATTTCTTCGCAAATCGCGTTTCGTCTCATCATTTCTGGGCTTGGAAGAAAATTCCTTATTTCCTTGCTTAAACTGCGAGTAATTTGCTCATAATGATCGTACGTTTTCTCTTCTTCAACAACGGCTATATTTTCTTGAGAAAGCGTAAATGCTATGTTGTGCTTTTTGCAAGTCTGTACTTTTAGACATTCATCGGTGACAATACTTAAAGCCGCTGGAACTAAAACTTGCGTATCCTCGTTTTCTTCTTTCTTTCTAGCTCTACTAACGAGCTGTTTCATTTTTGCGGCCATTCTGATAACAACTTTGTTTCTGAAGCTGCTCGACTTGTTGTCATGTGATCATACCGTTTGTCAAAACCTGATAGATATTTAGAGTTTGAGAGTGTTTCATATTATTCCAGTTTACTGTGTTTGATATCTTAAAGCAATTAGCTATTCAAACTGAGTCTAATTGTATATATAAACAATTTTTTTGACAGCCAATAAGCAACATCTCTGATCAAGTCCAATCTGTGCACAATATTTTTGTTTTTATATATTATATATCTTGAAACCATATTGATAATTTAATGAAAGTTAATAGTATGAGAGTTTTAGTTACATGCATGCAGTGTGTAGTTATATGTATATGGCTATCCTTATTAACAAAGACAAAAGTTAAAATTGACTAATAACAACATAAAAATCAAACAACAACAACGAAACAAGAACTGAGGTCGGCCACTTTTCTAGGGTTAAAAAAATTCTGTTTTTCGAGCAGAGACTCTATATTCGTCTTATTTAACCTATATTTTAAGCTGAAATTGCAATACAGTAAAAACTCGCAACTAAGAACCTACATTTTTTAGAGTTCGCCTGAACAGGATCTTATGCAAGTGGCATATTTAACGGAATTTTCGGCTTTTTAAGTTTTTAATCCTGGAAAAAATATAAACAATTAAAACACACGCAACTGTAGTTACCTTTTAAGTTGGTCATTAGCCAATACTTTTTATTTTTTTCTAATGGTGTGCTAATCTACATATTACTTAGTAAGGTGTATGCTTTGTCAGTCTTACCAACTTTAAAAAGCATTTTTATAGAAATGGAAATCTGCTATTTTTTCTTCAAATATAATTCTTGAAATGCAGCTGTAATGTAATGAATGTATTATTGTATGATTTTAGAAAACAAGTATCTATTTTAAAATCTTTTTAGGCTAAATAGGTTCTTGTTTACAGGGGGTATAAAATACCAATTTTAGGCTAACAGGCTTTTTTTTAGGTTCTTAGTTTCATGGTTTTACTGTACATGTAATCCAGTATTGTTCTTTTTCAAAAAAACAAAATATGCTTTTTAACAAAATTAAGTCAGAACCTCTGCATTCTTCAAATATTCTTAAAACTCGAACAATTTCAGCCTCAACATTCTAATAAAGTGTGCTCTTATAAAAAAATACTATAATAATAATAACAATAATAATAATAATAATAATAATAATAATAATAATAATAATAATAATAATAATTCAGTATTTATATAGTGCTGATCTTTAGAGCTCTAAGCGCTTTACAAATATATACACGTTTTAACAATTTGAGGGTCTTAGAAAGTCCGCTAAGCGGCTCACATGTACTGGCGCAAATCGGCAGCCGATAAGAAGTGCCCTCAGTAGAAAAGACAGAGCACAATACCGGGATCACCACCCTACTCTTTGCGAGAAGTGTGTGGGTTCTTTTAAGTCTCTCGACAGAGTGATCGAGAGACTGGACCTACAGTTTAGCGTCCTTATCCGAGAAGATGCGAAACTCTAACCGTTTGCAGAGAGTAAAAGCAGCACTTTCTCCTCATATATTTTAAGACCCTGAGTGGTGGTAATGAGGATTGATCTGGTCGGGAATCGAACCCGAGACCTCCTGCACAGCAGACTGGCGTCTTACCAACTGGGCTAACCAGGCGGCGGTTGATATCCGGTAGAGTGGATGTCAGGCTAACCCAAGAAAAACATGGAAGTGTTTTAGAACTAATACTCCACACTCTGCTGACTAATAATAATAATAATGATAATAATAATAATAATAATAATAATAATAATAATAATAATAATAATAATAATAATAATAATAGGCTTTATTTATAGAGGGTAAACACTTAGTCGTAAGACACTTATGACTCTGTGGCCTTCTTTTAAATCCTTCGACATAGTGATCGAAAGACTGGACCTACGGCTTAACGTCCTATCCGAGAAGACGTGAAAGTCTAACTATTTACAGATGTTAGAGCAAAGGCAGCACTTTCTCCTCAATCGTATTAAGATCCTGTGTGGTGGTCCGGCCGGGAATCAAACGCAAGCCTCCTGCACGGTAGATTGGCGTCTTATCAACTGGCTATGGGCTAACCAGGCGGCGGTTTGTTATCAAAACCGGTGGATTGCAATTTAATAATAATAATAATACAATTTGCAAATATTTGTAAAAAAAAACTGATTAAGATAACAAAGATTACCACAATTACTATCGTATATCCATTATATTCTAGCTGAAAATGGAGTAGGTGTAGTCAGGAGATGTCATATTTTCTATAACAAAAAGTTTGCCACTGACGTCTGCTAAAAATAAATAAAATATCAAGAGTCAGTGGCAAACTTTTTGTTATAGCAAATATTCTAGCTGCGTGATTTCATTTTAACTTATAACTATATAGCCATATATATTCCAACGTCGAAAATAAAATATTAATAAACTAGGAACGAGTGATCAGTAATTGAAAGTGAGTGCTGCGAGTACACTATTTTGCAAGTTGCAAGTAGTTACAACACGGTTACGTGTTAGTAAGCGTTGATATCGTGTGTACTGAAATGCCAGTGGCATCTTTGAATTGACTCTCGATCAATATAGGTATAGACTTAAAACGCTAATCGTATTATATATTGCATATTCACTGCAAAAATCTGAATGAAATGATTCTTTGAACAGCAAAAAGAAACGAAGCTTGGATACTGTCGATATACAATAAATTTTTAGTAATATCCTTATAAAACTTCTTCTCTTGAGATAACTCATTTATTTGAAAGGAGGGGGGGGGGGGTTGTTCAGTGGGATTATTGAATGGTATTATACTGGCATAGTTACTCGTGGGAGAATAACTATGGACGGGGTGGAGTCCAATTCGGTCTGTAATCATACGAGTGACCAACAAAACTGGAAAACCGCGAAGCTGGAGTTTAATTTGCTAATCTTGAGTATGATGACTGAAAGGACGACACGAAATCCTGCTACTAATCAAATGTAATAATTATAATTTTCTGCAAAACAAATAATTGTAGTGAGAAAAAATGTGTTTAATTGCAGACAGTGTGGCAATAATCTGTTATGGACGTATGGAGTTAGATTGATCATGAATTAGAACTTGATTATGAAATATTGTGGCTAATGCGCCTTAAAATACTTACGCCTTGTCATGCTTTAGTAAAGGAGGTTATGGTTTTGGCGGGTTTTTTTTTTTATTTGTTTGTGAGCAATGTAACGCAAAAAGTTATGGACAGATTTGGATGAAATTTTCAGATGTTAATTTGTCAGAAATGGAACCAGGAAGAATTGATTACATTTTGAGGTTGATCCTGGATTCTCTATCACTTTTAATTTTTTTATGTTGTACTTGTTGATATGGTCGGCTGGACGCTAACGCTAATCTATATAAAGTCGCTGTGAATCTGGCAGGATACTGAGACCGTAGTTACTAAAATCATTTCTTCTATAGTAGGTCTCCCGTCTTTTTTGGGGATCACAAAATGCTTGGCGGAGGCCTGAGTTCTCTGATTGCTTGTATATTTTTAAAGTGTGGTACTTGTTCCAATTAAGTATATTGTCTAAACACTTAATTTGTGAAACTTGCTTGATTGAGGATCAGGAAGCATAGCTTCGGTTTTAATTACATTTAAAAATAAACTATTCTTATGAAGCTATCGCAGAATTGTTTTTGTTTGATCATTTAGCATATCCTCCATAACAGAACGCCTCCGCTTCACTGAACAAAGAATCCTGCTTCGTTGAAAAACAAGCCGCGGTATGGATAAAATGTATACATGTAAAAGCTTTTGACATCCTCTAAACCATTAAAACAACCAAATTAATTTGACTTATAATTCTAATTAAAGTGTATTTGATTAAAGACACTTTGTCTTTAATTAATTTTTCAAAATTTCATCGAGGATCTTAAATCAACGTACGGACTACGTATATTTGCATATAATTATATTATTGGTTTCTTTTTAATTTCGCTGCTACATTCATATCGCTACACTGAAGAGGACTGTTCAGGTATAAAAACTTATGTGGCTTTAAATCGTAGCTGTATGGTTTATGTATAATTTGTTCATATTAGTATATTTGATTCTTAAAATACCAGCCGGCAAAACTGCCTCCAAAGTGTTTTATATATCCATCACCGAATCCCATCAAGATTGTCTGATTTGGTAAATGAAAAAACCCATCAAGAAATGAGAACGAAGATAGAAGGAATATAACATTTAAAGAAAAACAGGAAAACAGCAAGGGAACAGATGATTGCATATATTAAGTAATTTTTCCAACTCTTAATCGACTTGAAGCGAAACAAGGGATAACATGGAAGCGCATCCAAAACAAAACGTTATTGGCAAATTGTTTTTTGTAGCAACAAAGAGAAAGAAAGAAATAGAAGGCAATCGACAACAGCTTAGAATTCCAGGTTACGGTTATGAGAAGATCTGCCGAAAGAAGAGCACAGAGATACGACGAAATGCAACATGCGATGAGCTAGAGAAACGAACAATGGCGGACATCGCAGGTTGTACTTTGTACACAGAGCGTAAGGAGTTGCTACAATATAAGACTCTCAAAGAAATGTCTTTTGTCTGAAATGAAGACATTACAATACTTTTAAAAAATATATGAAGCAAAGACATAGTCGGAGCATTATCATGCTTGCGCAGCGGTATTATGTGATACTAATAGAATGGAAAGCTGTGTCGGTGTTTCTACAGAAACAGTTCTTTTTAAAAATACAGAAATGATACCCTGTGGTGGAAACGATTTTTTGGCTGATGTTTTGGACTGGAGTCTTTCGTCGGAGTGAATACATTCACTGTGATACTAATAGTCTTACACAAAATGCTGTTGGCGCTCTTTGGTAGCTCATCACATTATAGCCTTAATTTAAATGGATTAAATGGAAAGAAAAAATACTTATATACTCTTGTTTCATGGCTGCGCTTCAGGGAAAGCTCTATTATATAGGTCTGCAGGTTCAAATGAAGTTTTATTACTATCATTTAAAACTGCTGTGGGTATTATACAGTACTGTTGTTTATGAATATGCTGGTAGAACTACTGCATGCTTAAATACATGTATTTAAGCACGCTTTTTCTAAGATTAAGAACCATTAAGCTTTTCCGAGGCTCATTCATTGTTCTTAATTTTTTGGTGGTTTCAGTCTCAAATTGTTCTAAATTCTGTTTCTATTTCCAGTAGCTCAAATTAAAGAAAAAACATCATAGAAACAGTTAAGGCATTGCAAAGAGATGCGCTTTTCATTTTACAATACAAATTATAATGCAAACCACCGCGAGGCGTAATGTGTTTTATATTGTGTCGCTAAGTTAGATTTATTTTTTAGCTAAGTCTTAACATAAAATGTTTTCCTAGAAACTTGGAGCCTCAGCCTAAGATTGTTCCAAATTATTTTTATTCTCGGCCAATTTGAGCCTCTGTATATTTACTTTATACTTATTTAAGTTGTACTTTTTGGCAATAAACGGTGTACTGAATCATTATCTGACAAGAAGTTCTGTAGTTTGCATAACAAAAGACCGTCCTAATTTTTCAATTGCAGAATATTCTTATAAACTCAAAAAAAAATTATAGGTCAGTTAACGTAACCTTCTATATTCTCATATCTTAGGCTTTTTATTCCACTTAAGTTTCAAACTAGTTTATATACGAAATATCTTATCGTACTAAACAGCTATCAAAAGAGAACACGCAGCGTTAATTAAAGAAACAACAAACCCACAGACACAAGAAGTTGTAAAAAACCCGTTTAATTGTTTTGCAAACAAACATGTGTTTGATTGCAAAACAATGAGAAATTGGTATATTTTTTTCTTTGACTCAATAAAACCTAGTTTAAGATCAGCTTTGAGTTTGAGCTTGTTGCAGTGTGTTCTAATCATGTTTATGATTATATGAAAGGACAAAATCCATGCACTGTACAAACTTCAAGGTTTCTTGAAGAATCCGGTCATACAGCCACGAGTAAAATAAATAGTTTAAGTGACTAACTATAATAATTAATTTTCATTCTTTGATGAACAAACAGTTCATTTGAATCAATACATTGAAAGAAATACACAATGTTATTCTTGTTCAGGCAAGCAGTAATCTTTACCATTTCATATATGAATCACTTCAGTACTGAGGTCCGAGCAGATAAAATCATCGAGAACGATGCATCGGAAGTATTTTCAGAAATGAGCATAAAAAGTCTGCTTAATTCACTGTAAAGCAGCTCTCGTTCACCAAATTAAGTGAATATCTCTCACTCTTTTAGGTTTTTTAAAACTGATCGCATACTTGTCTGTTCTCAGTCTTGCGCCTCCCGATGTGATCGTTGTTGGCTAAGATCCTGTAGTTCGCTAGTCCGCGGGTTCCACAAAATTCATTGTCTTCTCGCAGGCAGTTCCACAGATTAGTAATAAACTGATCATCTATATATGCATATGAATGTCCAAACGTTGTAGTCAGAATGGAAAAGAATTTCCGATGATGGCTAAAGCACTAACTTCCCAAAATATTTCAAGTGCATATCATTAATTTAGAATGTATAAGTTAAAAACTTGCATTTCAACTCATATTTGCATACTGAAACACTTGTATTCGTTTATTTCGGGAATCAGAAACAACATATTTACCATCACTTAAAATTTCTACTGCAGAGGGCCCTTTGAAACATCCGAGTTTGGAACCTCTTTCCCCAAACTTGCCACAGAAAATGCCTTCCTTAGTGAATAACTGCACTCTATCATTGCAGGAATCGGCAACAACTAAACGATTGAACTTATCCACAGTCAATCCAAAGGGGCGATCAAATTCTCCATTCAGGGATCCCAAATTTCCGAATGAGTACAGAAACTTTCCACGTTTACTGTATATTTTGATGCACGACTCATCTTCTTCTGAAACATAATATTTATTATCAAGAGAGACGCAATCAATTGGATGATCCAATTTTCCTTCTTCTCTATCGCAAAACCTTTGCTGAAATTTTCCTTTGTTATCAAACACCTGCACTCTTTGATTGCCATAATCCGTAACAATAATGTCACCATCGCTTGTCATTGAGAGATCAAGTGGTGTGTGCAGTCTTCCCCTACCGCTTCCTTTCTTACCAAAACATCTACTAAATTTCCCATCCTTGTCAAAAACTTGAATTCGATGGTTTTTCGTGTCAGCAACAATAATATTGTCATCTTGGTCACAAACAATTCCAGTTGGCTGCAGTAACTGCCCTTCACGTGATCCTTCCTCACCAATAGTCTTCAAATACTTTCCACTACTAGTAAATACTTGAATGCTATTTTGGGCTCTGTCAGTGACTATGATATTGTCTTCGCTATTCACTGCCACCCCCCAGGGTTTCTGAAAGTTTCCTTCGCCTACTCCTTCCTTTCCAAATTCGTACAGGGGTGCAAATTGCTGCATCTCAACTTTAAGCTCAAAGGGGCTTCCAGGTATTTCAGCGTCGTAAATTTTGATCTCTATTTTGTAAGTTCTGGGTTCTGTGAAATAATAGTGTGCTACAAATGACCCATCTTCATTATCATCTATCTTTGTACGTTCTACAGAGTCATCCTGGTTAGGATAGGTTATGTGAATGTCAGGATAACAAGATGGGCTATAAAAAGAATTTCCAGCGGCATCTCTTGTTGTAACAACAAAAGTACCCGGAATTCCCACAAAAGCTTCGAGTAATCCTTTTCCTTCAACTGTTGAAAATGGAGCTGGTGAAATAACTTTAATGCTAAACGGACTTCCACGTACATCTTTGTCTTCAATTCTGATGTGAACTCTGAAATCACCCTCTTCACAAACCAAATATGAAACGGTAAAAGAATCGTCTTGGTTATCTTCGATGGAAACGGGCCGTGTGACTTTTTCCTGGTTTGTGCGTTGGAACTGCACATCAGGAAGGTAATTAGTAATTTCATTCCCCAGTTGTTTGAGCTTTATTTCAAATCGCTCCTCAACTCCTAAGTACGTTTCGCTTTTGAGACCGATAGTTTCCGCAGTGCTATATATATCAAGTGGAATTACATTAAGAGAGAAAGGACTTCCGGAAATATGTTGATCTTTAATCTTTATTTCAATGCCGTGCTTTGCAACATTTTGAATCATATAGTTAATCTTGAATGTTCCATCTTCATTGTCAATAATGGTAGGCTCTATGCTGCTGTTATCTTGTTCAGAAGTAATTCGTATTGCAGGTTTAAATTCAGAATAATCGATAGTGGTATCTTCTTTTTCTTTGGATTTTATAATAACAATAAAATGGTTTACAACTCCAGCTACAGTTTCCCGTAGTCCTTTTCCTCTAACATCAACAAAATATTCTGCTGCTTTATCGTCCTCTAAGTTTGCCTTTTTGTTGTTACTGGAATTCTGGGAGCTTTCCTCTAAATTAGGGGCCTTTTCCAGGTTCTTTTCAGAGGATATGGCGTCGTCTTTTATAGAGCCGGAAGAAACAAATCTTTTTGCTGGTACTTCAGAGCTCATTTGATCCTTGCTGCTACCGTTATTATTCTCGATCACTTTGGTTCCGGTATCAGAAGACTTTTCGTCCTCATTGCAATTTTCTGCTGCAACCTCATTCCTAAGCTCCATTGGGCTAACTTCATCAACCTGACCAGTTTTTTCATTAGGAGAAATTTGTTTATTGTTGTTGCTTTCTTTTGTCAAATTGTTTGTTTTTTTGTCATCTTGGGGATGAACATCAACTGAGCTTTGAGCCTCACTCGGTTTTTTGTCTCTCAAAGAATTGTGCTTTGCATCCATCTTTCTTGTTTTTTCTTCATCATCAATTATTGATTCACCACTTCCATGCTTTGTCACTTCAGACAAAGATCTTTTTGCCTCACTTTCACCCATCTGTCTAGCTTCTTCATTAGATGTATTTGTTTTATTTTCCTTGCTCTCCTCTGTGGAAATATCCGATCTGTTGTGAACATCATCTGAACTTTCGTCTTCATGCTCTTTTTTGTTTTGCGAAAAATTGTTTTTTGAATCCATATTTGTTATTTTTTCTTCGACACCAATTGTTTCATTGCCTCCAAGGTTTGCCTCTTCGGTTCTATTTACCCCACTTTCATCTATCTGTCTAGATTTTTCGTTGAGTGCGTTTGATTTATCTTTGTTGCTTCCCTCTGTGGAAATGCTAGTATTGTTAACATCTTTGGGGAAGACTGTATCAACGCCATCTGAACAATTCGCCTCATGCTCGTTGTTGTCAGTACTCAAATAATTGTTTTTCGCACCTGTTTTTTCTGCAGATTCTACTTCGTCAACACCAGCAGATTCATCAGTGTCGCGTTTTGCCTCTTCAGTCAAGATTATTTTTGTCACACTTTCGTCCATCTGTTTGATTTTTTCATCAGGCGTATTTGCTTTATCTTTGTTGTTTTCCTCTGTGTAAATAACTCTTCTATTATCATCTTCGGCAGATTCTTTATGAATATCATCTAAGATTTGATCCTCATGCTTGTTTTTGTTACTCAAAAAATTGTGTTTTATTTCATTGCCGCCAAAATTTGCCTCTTCGGTCAAGGGGTCTTTCGCTCCCTTTTCATTCATCTGTTTAGAATTATCATTAGATGTTTTGGGTTTCTCTTGTTTGCTTTTCTCGGCTTTGTTGTTTTCCGTTCTGTTGTCATCTTTGGAAGGGTCTTTGTGAATATCATCTGAGCTCTGTGCTTCTTTTTCGTTAGTCGAAGAATTGTTTTTTGCAGTTGTATTTCTTGATTCAGTTTCTTTTACACCTATGCCTGTTGGATCATTATTACAAAGTTTTGCTCCATCGATTACGTTTTGTTTTCCCTCAATTTCAGTTTTTGAAATTTCCTCGTGAACAGTCTTCTTGCTAGTTAAAATCTCTGAATTATTGTCCGAGATTAAATTCGAGCTAGCGCTGCCTAATTCAGAGTGTTCAACCAAAACCCCCTTTATGCTATTGCTGTCATCTAAGTTGTTCTCGCCGACACTGTTTGTATTAATAACTACATTATCTGTTTCTTTACTAGTTGCCAACAAGTTTGTTTCCTCTGTACTACGTTTACTTTCTCGGTTTGACTGTTCCTCTTCATTTGACGCCTGGTTCGATTTATTTTCGATTGATTGTCTACCGCCATTATTTTCAGCAGTTAATGCACCTTCAATTGACAACGATGATGTCTCATCGGATGCGCTGCTTTCAGTTTTCGTTTCGTTTCTTGACTTATCCTCGTTTGCCAAAGTAACTTTATCCTCAACAATTGAAGCATTATCAATTGCATTAATTTCTTCTTTTCTCCAGTTTCCATGATCTGAGTTTTTGGCTTTGTCTAGCTTTGCGCTTAAATTAACTTCCGAAGGTTTCAGATGGTTTTTCTTATCATTATCGTTAACACTACGTTTGTCTGCAACATCCGTTAATTCCTGTACATTGTCAGTTTCAGTTTCGTCTCCTTGCTTTTCTGACTGAACAACATCATTAGAATTGTCTCGAGTGTTTTCGGATTCTTTTCTTTCAGCGTCCATAGCGTTTTTTTAGCGAGAATAAAATCTCCAATTGTTTTTAAAGGATGTAAACTGCACAGTGTTTCCTAGGTTACAGTAGTTGCAGCTAAACTAATCAATCCCTGACTGCTAAAATTTCCTTTAATTTAAAAACTTTTCCGGATAAGATTAACTAAATATTTGTTTGTTTTTTTCGTTTATCATCTTGAATGTTTTTTTAAATTAACTTACTTTGTATTGAGATAATTTGTTCGGACTTTGTGCTTAGTTGTTTGCATAAGACGTTTTAGTAAAATCCAACTAATGGTCTATTATCAATGCTGCGTTCTGATTGGTTGAGCTACTACTAGGCTATTTGTTATAGCCCACTAGTAGCGAAAA
>JAOBRB020117843.1:0-13587 GCA_027575285.2 Zoanthus pulchellus
GACGCTGGTACTCATTTACCTACCCCGGGAGGATGGAAAGCTGAGTTGGCTTAAGCGGAAAAGAAGGTCACACAAATTATCGAATCTCGGCAAAGTGCCGGGGATTGAACTCGGGACCTTGTGGTTGGAAGCAGATATCTTACCAACTGCGCCAACCACGTCTGCGTGGCAGTAGCTACAATTTTTTGAGTGGAGGGTGAGTGTTGAACTCTTATGAGAGTACTAATAATCCAACAAAAAATTACTATTTCTTTGATACGTTTCCATTCACAAAAGTGCTATTTTATCTCAAAATACCTTTTTTGGCGGGGCGGGGGAAGCTAAGTAAGACTATGGGTTGGGCATCGATCAGATCGTAGCTCGTAGACATTCACTGATGACTATAATACGTTTTGCTCAGATCTAGAACACCATAAGTGGGGCTAGGCCGTCCTGCACGCCAAGGGTAAGGAAAATTAAATTATTGCTTATTTATTTATTTATTTGTTTATTTATTTGTTTATTTATTTATTTATTCGACTGTCACTGAGTACATAACAAATAAATATTATAAGTAATAGATAACAGTTAATGCGAATTGGAAAAACAATTAAGAGAAAAAAAATTCGGTGAGGGACAGCTAGTCACAACATAGCAAGCTCCAGACCGGGCCATGGGTGGGGATTAGACCAATATTTGATGCCCCATAGTGGGGCATTTGCCAAGTTATGCCGATCCCAGGGTGAGGATATTTACCGATGAAATCCAGCCAATGTATACGGCCGGATAGGGGCAAAATTTTATTTAAGTCTTCTTATCCTGATAAAAATACGCAAGTTTGGATTTCATACGCATAAAACTTCGAAATACGTTCTTGCGCTCCCTGTGTGTGGTCATGGAAGTGTTTGAAGGAACCTCCTCCCCCCTCCCCCAGATTTCTAAACAGCGTGATCGATTGAGCGAGTTGAAGCGCGGTCTAGGTAAACATTTCCCAAGGTAAGGGATTTGATCAAATATTTCATCCCGACGGTGGGGCTTTTGACAGAAAAAAATGTCTAATCCCCTGGCCTGGCCTTCCTCCATCTTGGGGGCTTAACATTGATAGGTGCAATACCAGGAGAATCTGCCATTTTCTAATCACCACTAAATGACGTCTTGTGGCCCTTGAACGTACAACCTAAACAAAAAGAGACAACTTAACCTTGAACAGCTACAGTAAACAAGCTCTATTTTTGACTTACGTTTAACACAGTCAAAATATGTTTGTCGAAAAGATTCGCAAAGATCACTGCAAAGACTGACCGTTTCTCACGTTGTAAGATCAGTCTTTGCAAGTCTTTTTGACAAATATTTCTTATTTTTTTATTAAAAAATATATTTTTTCCCATCGTTGGCATTTCTATTGATCGTAAACGGTTTTGCACTGTTTTTTAAAAACCTATTTGTGAGCCACCCAACAACTAATAAGTATTTGCGTTTTAAAATTGTTTTGACCCAAAAAATATTTAGAACACTTCGTTTAGAAGACTTTCTTTCCTTCTTTTGTATCAAAAACAGTTTGCTGGGATTGCGATGACATTTAATGGTACGCAGAGTTGCCAAAGGCATTTGCCGTTTTTATACTAGAGACGTTAAAAATCTTGTAGTGCAAAAACGGGACGCACAAAAGTAGACGACCTTATTTACAAAAGTAGATTTTTTTGAAAAAGGGACTTGGCTGTACTCTCGGAAGACACTGGACACGAGTTAAAGCATAAAAGTCGTCCTCCTTATTTACCGTTTTTATGCTAAACGTTAGAGTCGTCTTAAGACAACTTTAACGACCTGGGCGGACAACTTTAACGATCAATTTTGATCATCTACAGCAACTCTGTAATCACATTATTTCAGAGAGTCATAACACAAGTAGGTCACTTCAAAGTTCTAGTTTCCGCAGGGTAGTTTGACTTACAATTTACATTGTAAAATTAATGAAACTTTTCAGTGGATTAATCTGTTATTTATGGTACTAATACTAGTTATAATTATAATACTCCTTCGTTTTCTGACAATGTTTGTTGTATATGTAGTATAGTAAAGCATATATTTAAAAATCTGCAACATGCGTCGTTCATGATCAGTAATGTTTTTTATAAATCAAGTTACGATAGCCAATGAAGGAAACAAATATGATGATATTCGATTCAGCAAGCTCAATTACCAGGGTCAAGAGGACCCTGGGAACGAAGGTTTTTTTCAGGTCCACGTACGTACTCTTGACCTGCACTGCTCTCATCCAATCAGAATCGAGTAATTTTTCATGTTTTTGATATTGATACTAGCAGAACACTGTCGGCTTTTCTAGATCTCGTGCTGGTACACACGTGCTTGAATTTCCTAGATCTTTACAGTCTTCTGCCAGACTTTTAAAATATTTCTTTTTCTATTTCAAAATTCGATTTAAACATTTTTTTATTTTAAAGAATTTGTTTCAGGTTGACTAGTATGTAATTCTAATTATTTGTTTTAGTAGAAACATTTCAATTAATTTTTGAATTTTTTAAGATTAACTTGAGTTTGTTTTAAAGAAAACTTCCAATAATTATTTACTTAAAAAAGGCAAACAAAACAAAGTGAAAAAAAGCAAAAAAAGCATCCGAAAAAAAATTTTCATAATCTTTTGCATTGCCGTTATGAAGTTAAAGCTCTTCGCCTTTCTTGGCTCAGCGTTGTTTTTTTTAGAAAATAATTAATAAATACATTCTTGCTTTAAATTTGTGACCGTCATGCGACATAAAACTGTTGCTGCCCGGAAATCCCGCTAGAACACCCGAGAAACGGAAATTTTCAAACACAACAGTAACCTAATCTTGTGCATGTCCAAGGCTTTCTGGAGTTGTTGATACACTAAACAAACTTATTCAAGCGCTTTGAAATTTGAACAGTTTTACATATGTTATACGGCGTCTTGCTTTAATTATATCAAAATCTTTTTTCTGCAAGACAAATTTGATATAAAAACCGGACAACGTATATATTTGTCATATCTATAAATATAAGTGTTAAAATTGGGTTTGTCATTCAGTTGCAACTCAATTTTTTTCGATTACGTAGGAAGACAAAAAGCCTGATTAACGGGAAATGTGTCTGAACATACCTTTAATTCGATAAAGATAAACTAAACTTTGATACCTACGGAGTATCGGGGCACTTAAATTGAAATTCAAGATGGACACACAAAGGTTCTTGCTTTACATATACTTATACACTCTTTCGACCTCCTACAGCATTCTTATGGTGAGTGTTACATGTTTGAATGCTTGAAATCCTGAAGCTATTGTCAATTATTGTAAACACACAAAGTCATGAATACTCTCGGACTATCTCCGGTGTTGCATTAATCCCATTATTACGCTTTCTGTTGAACTTCGAATTTCATTCTACGTTTTGCAGCTTTTTGGCTCGTTACTTACAGGGAAAAAAGTAGATTTCTCTTGAAATTGTCTTCTGTTCGTCTAAATTACCTCTGCAAATTTATATTTATATTTATATCTTCTAAAGTCGGCCGTATCACTTGCTGCTTATTTTTACTACTACTAAATACAATGCAACTGTCATTAAGGTTCTTATCGATTTTTTTCATCGTTTTACAGGCGTCTTCCTTGAGCGTACGGAAAATTCACGAGTCTATGGGAAGGCCAGAGATCATTCGGTACTTCGACGAAGAACATCACAGTAATGGTACGTGATTTTGGGCAGCTTTGAGTGATAGATGTTGTATATTTGTTTCCATTAATTTTGATAATCTGGCGTTACATAACGACATAAGCTATATCTCATTATTTGCAATATTTATTTGTCAAATTAACATTAATTTTGTTAATTAAAATGTCTCTAAGTTAATAAATCCATTTACAAATGCAAAAGAAATGACACTGGCAACGCTTGGTCAGTGTAATATTACTTTTACCGGCAAACTTTACACGGCTTGTGAATATTACCATTGCAGCACATTCTTATTTACGGGTCATCACATTCTATGTTTTTGCATATATATGTTATTAAATCTTCGAAAAGTGATACTATATCAGCCAATAACAATTGCTTTACTGGTATGACCTTTTGCACGCATAAAGTCAGCCTCGATGGCTATAATACTATTATTTATTTCTAACAATTTACGATTATATCATCTTTATCTACTATTTAATAATGAAGTAATACTTTTTATCTGTAAATACTATATTGTGTCTATATTCCTTTTACACATATTCTGTTTCGGGTCACGTACTCGCTTAAATTAGTTCTATGAACTATTTAGGTGTCCCAAACTCTGCAAATTGAACCTACAATTGTAAAATTAGTTTCCCTACACTATCTCTTGATTTTTTCTTATTTTTTAAAAAAACTAATTTGTATTAATTATTATTCTTGTATGAGTTTAAAAATAAAATTGACTTGACTTGAGTTGACTCGTACCCAGAGTCATTTCACTGACGTAGACGTCGCTACTACGTTGCTAAAGGTCTCTGTTGAAAGCCCTGCGCAAACGCGGCTTCAACAACCTTCAACATTTTGAAGAGCAAAAGAATAATCCAAAGAATGTTGAAACAAATTTTATACCCTTTTAAACTCTTTCGACATCTTTTCGACTTCGTTTCAACATGTTAAAGAGGGGGTGGCAAACGGTTTTAACATTGCTCTTCGATAAAATCGAATGGATATTGAAGCAAATGTTAAACCGTTTGCGTGCGGCTTTAGATAAAAGAACGTTAACACTGTTAGATATTTCACTCAGTCTCATATTTAATAATTATAGTAATACAGTATTTCTATAGCGCTTATCCTTAGAGTTCTAAGCGCTTTACCAATATATATAGGTTTTAACAGTTTGAGGGTCTTAAGCCCCACGCAAACGGTTTCAACATTTACTTCAATATCCATTCGATTTTTCGTAAACTATGGATCACGTCAGACTTCACGACCGAGTTGCGTCCGAAACCCTGCTAGTTTTGATTTGATCTCATTTTTGTTTTTTTTTTAATATTTCTTGAAGCTCTGTACATTCTGCTTCACTCCTTTTTCGATTGTGATATTCTTTCAAAAACATCTTATAGACGTACTGACCGAGTTTCAAAAGTTAAGTCTTCTCAAGTAGTATCTTATAGACAATGACGTTTTTCAAATTATTCGTCAATCAAACGGGAAACTTCATCCGATGTCCACTTCTTGGCTTATTTAAACTTTTTCTTTTCTGCAGTTGTTTTCTTGCTGGCAATGGCAAGCCCTTCGAGATGCTCATCTTCTCCAAATTCATCTTGTGTTTCTTCTATTTGAGTCTCCTAGTATACATCCAAAGCACTGACGTCGCGTCTTCTCGGATAAGGACGTTAAACCGTAGGCCCAGGAGTAAGATCCTTGTAAGGGACCTCGAGTCCTATTATCTCTACTCTTTGGAACCTCACTAGGTTCCTAAATGTTGTAAAACACATACACAAAACACACTGACGCCATGTTAGCTAAAATTTCTGTTTCTTAGTAACCGCTTAGTAACCGCGTGTCTAGAAACACAAACGGTTTCAACAACTATCAACATTTTCGAGAACAAAAGAAAAATCAAACGAATGTTGAAGCAAAGTTAAACTTTTCGACATCTTTTCAACTTCTTTTCAACATGTTTAAAAGGGGGTGGCAAACGGTTTTAACGTTGTTCTTCGACAAAATCGAATGGATGTTGAAACAAATGTTGAAATCGTTTGCGCGGGGTTGTAGAAAATCCGCTGAGCGGCTCACATGTACTGGTGCAAATTGGCAGCCGATAAGAAGTGCCGAGATCACCACCCTGCTCTTTGCTAGAAGTGTGTGGACTCTTTTAAGTCCCCCGATAGAATGGTCGAGAGAATGGACTTACGGCTTAAAAATAATTGAGGAGAAAGTGCTCCCTTGGCTGTAGGGATGGAGGGGGGGGGGAGCGGGTGTCTTATTGTGTTGTCAAGACCACTGCAACCCCCACCGTACCCTTGGAGGCATTCACATTTTGCCTTTGTGAAACTAAGTGAATTTTTCTGTTGCATGGTTGAAATTAGCAGCGTAGAGTACCACGTTTAGAGAATACAAATTTATGACCAGAACAAACACTTTTAAAAGAATGCAAAATTTACAGTCTACTTTCGCCACCTGGGAAACTTAGAAATCTTATAATTTCACGATTTTTCGTTGCAGCACTTAAAGTCCTTGCAAAATATTTTTTTTATTTGAGAGCGACCTGTAAAAATCCGTGATTTTGATTTAAGTCTGCAGTCTCCTATCGTGAATCATAATCAAACTTGTAGTAGTCTCGATTGGAAAATATAGGATTGGGAGCGAGTGTACATTTGCGCATGTGTCAAAAAGTAAGCAAGTTGATGTTTTGATGTTGGATTTGACTTTAATCTTACATCTTACACTATGCATTATCTTTTGTACATAAAGATTTTGAACAAGTTCAGTTCACCTTGAAGTTTAAGTGGAAAGAACCTTGGATTAAAAAAATGTTATCAAAATTATGATATTAAACAAAAAATCACATGCAACAAAGAAAATTGTGTACGGGTTTGTTCACTGCAAATTTTTGTTTTAGTTATCGGGAAATTCCGTTTTACAGAAGCAAAAACTGAATATTCCCGCCTTCCTCGCTTATGCGACTTTCAATCTCCTAAATGACTTAATACAGTTCTAATTGAGTGTAGCATTTGTAATTTCGCTATTTGATTCCCTTCGCAGTTCCCGAGTACGAGATATCTGCCGTAAAACGGCACAGGAATAGCAACAATTCGCAGCTGGCTTTTCAACTCTCAGCTTTTCAGCGACGCTTTCATTTGCATCTTACACCCTATGACCACGTGGTCTCTCCTAATCTTTTAGTTGAGACACGTACAGAATCAGGTGATCTTACCTTGGAACGGTATACACCCCCAGGGATGTTTTACCATGGGCATGTCTCCGGTGACCCGGGATCTAAGGTTGCTATAAGAGACAAGGATGGTAATGGAAAATTGGTAAGTTCACGGCGTTTTAAACGTATGCATGTAGATTCTGGCCAAACCGCGGAGTTGAGTAACAATTTATTATTTGAAGTCCTTCTCAGCTTACGGACATGGTTGGCGCAGTTGTTAAGATCTCTGCCTTCCAACCACAAGGTCCGAAGTTCGATCCCGGCACTTTGCCGAGATTTCAATATTTGTGTGGCCTTCTTTTCCGCCTAAGCCAACTCAGCTTTCCATCCTCCCAGGGTAGGTAAATGAGTATCAGCGTCTCCTGGGAGCTAACCTGCGATGGATTAGTGTCCTGTCCAGGGGGAGTCAATGACTCTCATCCGCTTAACACTACTGAAACCGGAGATAAGCGCCGGCTTCGTGGGCCACTAGGCTCAAAAGGATTTAGCTTTCTCAGCTTATTAGCATCTCTTTTTCCCTACATAAACCAGGAGCCCATAAGTAGGAGCGAGCAACTCCCATAATAGACCTATGTCACAACGTTTTCACGAACTGGTTTATGTTTAGATCGCTTTTAGCAGGAAATTTCAATAGAAGTTTCAGTCCCGGAGGAATCAGACAATTCATGCAAATTAACAGTGATGTTATTGATCAAGTTTGGACGCATGTGATTGGTTTGAATTTGCAATAACTGAACTAAAAATAAGTCGGTTCGTAAAAACGCTGTGACACTAGAACATTGAAGTTGTTCGTTCCTACTTGTTGGCTCCTGCATAAACCCAGTAGTAGTTATACATTTGGCCATGAGAAATAAGAGAAAGGTTGACACAAATGTAAGTGTGCCCGGGAATATTTAAAAATCCTCATAGTTAGTTATATGTAAATATCCCTTAGCTGGCTTCTTATAACTAAAACACGTGGCTTACTATTAATATATAATCTATTTAAGAATTAGACTACAAGCCCAAGTTTTCTACGAGCAAATAGTCAACGAGGCGCAGCCGAGTTGACTATCGCTCGTAGAAAACGTGGGCGAGTGGTCTAATTGTATTAGTATAAATTTACAATGTTCTTATTGCATAAAGATGTGGAGTAACGTTTAGGAAAAAATGTTTTATTGTGTTAACAAAGATTTTAAACACTGCGCGCGATGTGCACTGAGGTGTGAAACAAATCTTTCTTACGGATACACAGGTAAAGCTATTATCTTACCATTAAAACTTTTCATTCCATATTTTGTCGCTATTTTCGCTTTTTCTGGAACTGCTCTTTCATTAAATATTCAATTTCTTGATCCGATGTTTCGGCAAATTGTAGCAACGCCATTGCTTCTTTTTTTTCTCAAAGCGATTCTTGTCAGTCATGTACATAAAGCTTTGTGATTGGTCAAAATTGATAGAAGAACGATTTTCATTGGCTATTCACAACTGTTTTCTATCAGCAGATAGAAAACAGTAAAAGAGCCAATCAAATTCACAGATTAATAATAGAACATTGTAAATTTATACTAAAACTAGTTATTGAGTGATTGGTCAAGAATAACTATTGTACTTAAAATGCGTATAAAACAGTAACGAATTGACTAATCTACTTGAAAATTAAACTTGGCGTAAAAAGTAACAATTACATAGGTATGAGTGTTTTGCTGTAACATACGTTTTATATGAAACTTCTTCCGGAGCAAAAGTATCATAATCTCTATATACTCCCTAGTAAAAATGTCGCTGACGTTTTTTTTTATTTTTTGTCTTTTTCTCATTTCCGTACTACTCCTCTCTATAAATAAAAAGAAAACTACATGTTGACTTGAACATATGCAAGGAAGGGGCATTCTACCACAGACGCCTTGATTTATATTAGAACTACAGGCGATACATGAGGCAACAGATAGCGGGAACTGTGGAGCTAGAATGTTCTTTGCTGACTATTCCAAGGGTTTTGACTTGATTGATCATTCCATTCTTCTCAGGGAGTTGGAACTTTTTCATATAGATAGTGTGTTAATTAACTGGATTAAAGCTTTTTTGACTGAGAGATCGCAAGCTGTAAGGATCGGAAATTCTCTGTCTGATTGGAAATCACCCAGAGGTGGTATTCCGCAAGGGACGAAATTGGGTGTTATTTTGTTTGCTGTGATGACAAATAATCTTTTGCATAATTGGCATTTGAGGGTTAAATTTGTTGATGATACCACGGCATTGGAAATTTTACCTAGGAATGGTATTAGCCTATTAAATTTAGCTGTTAATGACCTTTATAGTTTTTCTATAGATCACAATATGAAACTTAACCCGAAAAAGTGCAAAGAGATGTTAAGTAATTTTATGGTATTTATATATTATTTATATGAAATTAACATTCCTTTTCTTGAACGTTTACCTACTTAGAGTGGATCAATAATCAGTGACGGATATCTTTATAAAGTTGAACATTTGCACCCGCGCTACACCACTGAGCAGATTCCAATGGCACATGTTATATCAAGAAGAAGTCTAAAAGATATCTCTAGTGGGACTGTAAAAAAGTTTATTCAAGATATAGTTAAAGGTGCGTTACTTATAATTGCTTTCTTTCTTAATCACACTGAGTAGATTAGAAATAAATGCACTTTCTGCCATTACCTGGAACAAAATAATATTTAAAAATTGATTAATGCATAATTATACTGTATAAAGTATGAATGAAACGGCGGCAAACAAAATGGCGGGGTTTATAGGGTTTTTTTTCCAAGATTAAGCTGAAAAGAGATGAAAGTTTACCAGCGGTTATGTGAAGCAATGATTTTGTTTTGAAAGTGTTTACTTTACAGAAATTGAAATTTGTAAGATTCGTGCTCTTTTTTTATTAAAACGTCTAAAATGGCAACAGCCTTTTACATATGTTAAAAAACGAGCGATCCTTAAGCAGCTCCTTTTAAACCTTTCATTTCCAATTAAATTATTAAATTCTCCTAACTTGATCCCATACTTTTCATTGAACAAGTTTGAGAGAATTTCACCTTTAATCTTTAGTAGTTTGCTTTGTTTGATCAATTCCTATTTTCTCATTACCAAATGTCTTATTTTGTATCTGTTATGTAAGGAGAAGCTGAGTGTAGATAACTGATTGGGAGTGAAAGAGTTAACCTTTGGTATCCAATATACTCCTAACGTAGTCGGTGATCGCGATGAGTTGATTCAGTCACTTGGTATTAAACTATTCGACGTCGCACTTCAAAAACTAGTCTGTCACCATTAATTATATGACCTTGCAATTGCTGTATTCTTTTGACATGCGGAGTGTCAAAACGCGTATTTGGCGCCCACGGGCGGTATACGCACGTATCTGGACCGGCTCCCCAGATTTTTTTTTTCAGAAAAAGTCCAAAACAACAAATAAACCAAAATAAAATAAATACTGTATTTAACGTCAATTGCGAAGGAAGTGGTTGTCCATTCTTCCTAGCCAGAGGTTAATGTTTAATCGCTCGACGGATCAGATCATGGCGTCAAAGTCGAATTTGCAGAGGGAGCGAAACGGAGTATTCGGAGAAAGTCCCTCGGAGTCAGATCGAGGTCGACAAATCTCAGCTACATGCGGTGGCCAGGAATCGATCCCGATTGGTTGATGTGTGAGGCACGATCGATGACCGCTATGCCAAACTGACTCCCCGAAAATACTTAAAAAGGAATTTTATATAAAAAACATACAAGTATTTCATTCTTGTTTGCTCAGTTTGTATTAATAAATATCAGACCTCGGTCTTTTTTGTACGAGCCACGCTGCGCTGTTTTTTGCTTTTAGGAGCCTCCCTGCACTGGTTTTTTTTTGTAGGAGCCTCCCTGCATTGGGTTCTTTTTTGTAGGGGCCTCCCTGCGCTGGGTTCTTTTTTGTAGGAGCCTCTCTGCGCTGGGTTCTTTTTTGTAGGAGCCTCCCTGCGCTGGGTTCTTTTTTGTAGGAGCCTCCCTGCGCTGGGTTCTTTTTTGTAAATCCTCCCTGCACTGGGGTCTTTTTTGTAGGAGCCTCGCTGCGCTGGGTTCTTTTTTGTAGGAGTCTCCCTGTGCTGGGGTCTTTTTTGTAGGAGCCTCGCTGCCCTGGGGTCTTCAACGAACCGACTATATCCACACTATTAGCTGTGAATACGAATCGCCATCTTGAATTTCGCCGTATACAAGCGTGGAAGATGGCTTCAGTTTAGCAAACAGAGGGTCTTCTATTACAATAACTTCAGTGCAAGTTTCAACTATGCATATTTACAACTTTGCGGGGATATCTGCTCTAATCCAGGGTCTACTGATCCAGACATGTCTTCACCCGACAACATTACAAACCACCTTCGTTTCTCACTTCAAAACAAAGGCTTGAAAACATAGCTCGTGAATGTTCGATCTTTACCGAAGAATTTTGATGAGATTAAACTCCTCATACAGCTAAATAGCTTTGATGTATTTGCTACGTGCGAAACATGGCTAGGCGCTGGTTGGAACAACCAAGAGCTCTGAAGGCTATGAAATACATCAGTTTGACACGAACAACGGAAAGTGTTGAGGAGGGTTTACAATTTACATAAAACGCTTGTTGATTTATTGTCGATTTTTTGTTTGTTTGAAGAAACATCAAAGCACGGAAACATCAGCTTGGAAGTTCGACAACATCCTTCACGACCAAAGCTGGTTTTTATTGCTTTATATCGCCCTCCAAATTCAAAACCCGAGCACTACGGTGAAATAGCAACCCTTTTAGAGTCTGTTTCATGTCGGTGCAATGATGTTATTAGCCGAATTTATATTTTTATTGCCTTATATATCGCCTCCAAATTCAAAACCCGAGCACTACGGTGAAATAGCAACCCTTTTAGAGTCTGCTTCATGCCGGTGCAATGATGTTATTAGCCGAATTTATATTTTTATTGCTTTATATCGCCCTCCAAATTCAAAACCCGAGCACTACGGTGAAATAGCAACCCTTTTAGAGTCTGCTTCATGCCGATGCAATGATGTTATTAGCCGAATTTATATTAGAAGACGGATTTTCGTCTGAGACGGAAAACTCTTCGCAGACGGCTAACTCGTCTTGATATAAATTCGGTAAACGTCGGGTTCACCGTCTTAACTTTTCCGTCCAACTTTTCCGTCTAAAGGACGAAAAAGTGGGGTGAGTTTTTCGTTTTAGACGGAAAACTCGTCTTAAATTTATATCAGACGAATTTCAGACGAATAAATCAGACAAATTTGCAAAGAGTCTGGTAATTAAGGTTCACAATATCAAAGAAAGCGCAAGAAAGAGTTACTGTAGTTAATACTAAGAAAAAGTTGTATTGTTTGAATTGATTTTTTCCTAAATTTATATTAGACGGAAATCAGTGAGACGAGTTTTCCGTCTCAGACGAAAATCCTTCTTCTATTATAAATTCGGTTATTGTAACAGGAGACTTAAATATAGATATAATCAGTCACAAACAGACACAGCTAATGAGGATTTTCAAGAATACTGGAATGAAAAATTGGGTATCTGATAATACGGCCACTCTGGTTGACCATGTTTACACAACACATCCTGAAAGAATCATCGATATTTTTGTGCCTGTATATATATGGTTTAACAGACCATCATCGATCCTGTCTGTTTAGTGTTCATAAAGCTGGGAAAAACAAGGCGGGAATGCAGTGTCACGACGTATAGAGACTTCAAAAAATTCTCTAGCAAACGGTATTTGGCAGATCTTTATGAAGCTCCCTGGTCACGTTGAAATGTTTTTGATAATATGAATGATAAATAAGACGTATGGTATACGCTTTTCACGAACATAATAGCCGTGGTTACACGGGCTGTTTTTCCCACGGGTAAGCGGCCCTTAACAACGGGCAAAAATGTGTGTAACCGCCTTCCCCGAGGCTAAATTACCTTCGGGTAGTTTCTGTAGATACGTCAAAGAGAACAAAGAAATAACCCATGACAGTAACCGCACCAAACTAGTATGGTTAGCAGCAACCCGAGGCGGACTAAGCCAATCACGTAACAAGAAAAAGTTAATACGTGTTGACGCGTTGACACCTGTCAGAAATGTTGCCACAATTTTTAGCGCCAATTTTAAGACCACCCTAGGTTAATGATGACACGTGTAACCGGCTCACCACGGGTAAAGTGAAGCCCAAGATGAACCCAAACTGAGCCAGTTACCCTTTGGAACGTCCTAACCCGAGGCGTAGTGTTACAAAGGCTAATGATCTACATGCGCTCATTGTTTCTAAACGGGCAAAAAACAACGGAATGTGTGAATGGATGAATTACAACATATTCATGTAATAGATCCACTTATCTCGAAGTAAAAAGAACTCCAATAGATGATGAAGTTCTCTTGTGCATGTTCTTTTATTCTTTGATGTAGATGGCGCTTGGTAAAACCCACATAGTATGCCACATTGAAATTTATAAACTTCATTTTGTTGGCTTATGATTGGTGGCTATTTTCGCACTTCGGCAACTGACTCTCAATATTTGCAAGTAAAAAGATTCTCAGTCTTTTCAAGTAAAAAGATTGAGAGTCAGTTGACGAAGTGCGAAAAAAGCTAACAATCATAAGCCATCAAAATGTTGTTTATAAATTTCAATGTGGCATGTGCGATGCATGCTATGTGGATTTTACGCAGCGCCATCTACATCAAAAAATAAAAAG
>JAOBRB020117953.1:0-13587 GCA_027575285.2 Zoanthus pulchellus
ACTAAAACAACTATTCACCTCAGTGTCGGTGGTGTATGTTATCTCACTGTTTTAGTATATACTAAAACAACTATTCATCTCAGTGTCGGTGGTTAACGGAGGACATTTACCTCGCCGCTTCTCGGCTCAGTAAGTATCCACCACTAACCTCTCCACTTCGGTGAATAGTTTTAACTAACGTATGACCACACTTATGTGTGGGTGCCCAGGTATGCTGTTTCAAATTAAATGTCTCGAGAAGATGCAAAAGCTACAAAGCTGTCCTGTTATTAGAATCTTGAACATGAACATTAAAGTTTCTGACCATCAACAGAGAACCAGTAGCGGTCACCAAAGCCTCCAAGAGAGTAGGAAATTATTCGAAGAACAGCGAGTTTGCTCTCGGTTGGCAATAGACCACTATAACACGCGGGTTTGAAGAACCTGCTTCAATAATAAATTGGTGAATTCGAACGAGCTGAATGTCTCCTTGATACATGATTGTTTCAGAAAACGTATCCTTTTCTTGTATAGTAAGCCAACACCATCTCCTCTAGATCCTCTAGCCTCATAGAATTCATAACCAGTAGGACAAATGTAAAGAATAATTAATTCATCATCCGGTTCATTTGATAGCCATGTCTCCGTAAATGCAAAAATATCGATGTCAGACTCTACAATGAAATCATCCAAAGCCACGTTTCTCACAGACCGTGAATATAGAACAGTAAATAGCATAAGTTTGGAAGTACAAAGGTGATGGTTTCAAAAACTCTGTCGAATAATGATGTTGTGCTCTCACCGGTCGCGGTTCTATTAACACGCCTTCGGTTCTCTCCAAAGATTTTAGTAGTTGAATTCTTTACAGGTATTTCGCTACAAAAAAACCGTTACTGTTAGTTTAATCCGATCGAATTGCGACCTGCGCGTTTCCCTCTCGTAGATTTGGCAATTCCTGTAGCCTTAATCGAGTCCCAAATTGAAGGAGAAATAGGTTTACAAATAGAATTATGGCGGGAAGTTTAAAACTCAGAAATGGGGTTTACCTCGGTGTAAGAACCTGTGAAGTGCACGAGTGACGTATAACAAAGAAAACAATGAAGTCAAAACAATAGATCGAACGAACATAATAGTGATAAAACAAAGAAAAGACTTAACAGGTTCTTACACCGAGGATGAGCCCAGAAATGGCACACTTCCACCAATATCTCATGGAAATTAGAAAATTTCTGGAATACAAAAACATATTCAGCGATTCCATGACTAATACTAATTTTAGTAAGAGCTTTCTTGACTTTATAAGCAAAGAAGAAACGATAAAACAGTAATATTTAACTGGAGCTAAAAACTAAGCAACGCTAATTACATGCCGATATATTGAATTGAAAGACGTGTTAGTGTCTGTAGACTATTCGCGTCGTGGGTAATGGTGCTTGCACAATCCGGTACAACTCACAAACTTGCCCTTAGCTCCCTACAGTAGATATCTCAAGGTAAACCGTTTACATGGACCGAAACAACTTTAACCCTAGTGCTATCTCTACTGAGACATCTAGGCTAGCCTATATTTCGTTCATATAAAATGGAGTTCATTAGGGCCCAGTTGTTCAAAAGCCGATTAGAACTAATCCAGGGGTAAATGGGTACCCGCGATCTTGTTTCCAATCTTATAATGAGAAATATTTTAGCCTGTATAACTCGGGATTTTTCCTGTAAAAATAAAAACAGTATTTTCTTAAAGAAGAAATTTTTGTTTCAAGTTTTTCTTAACCCAGGGTTAAACTTAACCAGCCTTTGAACAACTGGGTCCAGGGCGACTAATATAGCGGTAACTATAGATAAAAGGCCTTCGGGACGGCTTTCCCCATCGCGATGATAAGATCGACTTAATATGGTGGAAATATAGGCATAGTCGAGTTGATCAGGTTGTCGCAGTTGTTGTTGTAGTAATAGTAGTAACAGCGACAACATTCTTTATTTTAAAAACGTTTTTTTTGAAATGTTTAACATTATTCATATCTCCTTTAAGGAATCTAACTAGTGTGCCTCACTATGGTGGAAGCAATGAAAGTTATCAACAAGCAGTTGCTATTAAAACCGAATGGGAAAAAAATGGTCTTGATAAAGTTGAGTTGAAAAGATATGATATTTTGTTGTCATTCCCTTCGAGACCCGGAATAGCATCGATTGAAGGTGTAAACGGAACAATATTCACCGCACAAAGAAAGGAGAAGATCTTGCAGGCTGCAGAAAATGACTCGCGTGTATTACCACCGTTTAATGCATACAGTGCCTCTGGTAATGTGCAGGTATTGTTAACAGCTAAATACATTTCGGAAACAAAAAAGAATTTAGTATTATTTTTACTTGTTTATTAAGTTTTTGGAGTTAAAAATCTTAACATTATATGTTAAAAGTGGTTCTCGAAAGCACAACTGCACCCTACTAGTTTTGACATGATATTTTCAGGTTGATTTACTTGTAACAATTTCTAATATCATGGTTTTACTAAAAAGCTTGGGCTAAATTGTAATGAATATTGTGAGCAAGGGCTACCAAAGTTTCGTGCAGCAGTTGTACATTAGATATTTCTGTCACTTATCGCACTGTAATATCTAAAAAAGTCAATTTCCAATTATTGAAATGAAACCATTTCAGGGCAAGTTGGTGTATGTCAACTATGCGAGAGCTGAGGATTTCAAAGTACTAAAATCTCTGAACGTCAGTACCAAAGGAAAGATTCTTCTGGCCCGATATGGCAAGATATTCAGAGGAGATAAGGTAGGAAGATGTTCACTACTCCCACAACTGTACCTTTTACTATCTGCAACGTACGCCATAACTAAGATCTCTACTCAGGTAAATACCCTAAAGCATTTTTCATACTAAAAAATTCCTTTGCATTTACTATTTTATTACCAAATAATTAGCGCTATCTTTTATTACACGCAAAACTCTGTTATTACTGGTCTACATGCAAGAGGTAAGACAAATCATAAAATTAATTTATTTTCTTCAAGACAAAATGTATATCCCATAGTTCCTCGTGGCGCCAGCTTGACTCCTAAGATTCTGGAACAAAGGCAGTCCAGTGAACGCTTCTTGAGCGTCTTGTTGCAAATTGAATTACCACTGATTATCCGAGAAGAGGGCTCTCAAAAGCCGAAACATTTATTGAGAACTTTCGAACCTAAGATCAAGAACTAAAAAAGTCTGTAAATTCCAACAAAGAGATAATTCATCAACATCGGCGAAGATTTGAAAGCATTCGAATATGAATTACCATTGCATGCATTTTATAGTTAAACCCTTTCTATCCCAGTTGTATTGCTAAATTGCTCTAACTTGTTCCCAAACCGTTTCGTCCAGCAACTTAGAGAGAATTTTATTTCTAACCTTTTTTTATGTCTTGTGTAAGGAGAAGTACGCGGTGTTGATAACTCATCGGGAATGAAATGCTTAGCAGCATTGCGTCTTAGTTGACAAAGAAACTTTATGTTTGCGTTTCTATTTTATTCTAAAGGGTAAATTCGCACAAGCTGCAGGAGCCATTGGTCTCATTCTGTACACGGATCCCAAAGACTACAGTCCTGTTGATCCTAGCGACACTTACCCGAACAGCTGGTGGATGCCACCAACAGGGATACAGAGAGGAACGTTGTGGCTTGGAAAGGGAGATCCCCTCACCCCAGGGTATCCTTCGAAAGGTACATTCTCAAAGTAGATGAAAATCTTTCAGTTTAGTAGTGACCATCTGTTTGATAAGGGAACAAAATATCGGCTCTTTATTCTTAACGAAACTTTATTATGCATACAGTTATTGCCAAACCTCAATTGATGGGGGACCAGATGTATCCAGACTGGTTTTATTTATTTTGTTCTTACGACCATCTGTTTGATACGGGAACAAAACATCGGCTCTTTATTCTAAACAAAACTCTATTATGCTTACAGTTACTGCCAAACCTCAATTGATGGGGGATTGGATGTATCCAGACTGGTTTTGTTTATTTGGTTCTTATAAACCTTAACTACTTTTATTACTCAATATTTTCTATGATCTAATTTGTTTTCGAAAAGCAAGTATATTGGGTTTTAAACCTTCGTTAGTTATCTTTGACAATTGCCTATTTTAATATTTAAGGCTTATTTAGTTTTAGTTCGAAGTTTGTTTACATATATTCCCGCGCGCTCATGCGATAAAATGAACGAAAAATCTATAAATGATGACTGAACGGAGCGAAAGGTAGCGGAGTTCATAGTGATAAAAATCGAGTTTATTTTATCGCCAGCAAGTGGGTATATTAATGTAACCAAACTACGAACTAAAAGTAACTAACCCTTGATAAGCAACCTTGGCTCACTGTATTGCAAGGCGCGCCTTAAGGCTTAAGCACATAATTAAAATGGCATATTCAATTCAAATAGAATAAAATAGAAATTGCGAAAAGTTGTTCAAGGATAAAACTCTTAAAAATTAACGCAAAGAGTATAATTTTCAAAGAAATTGGCAAAACGCAGCTGCAATTAAATCACAGATAGCAAAAATCGAGATAGCAAATACCTTATTTATTTGAATTTCAAAAATAATGATGAAGGTATTCTCAAAAATTTCACTAAAAGTAGCTAAAAACTGGTGCTATGGTAGAGAGTGGTCTAAACATCTAAATTATGTTTGAGATCAATTACCAGTTTAACAGCAAGGAAAACGACGTCGACGGCATCTTGTCACGTCGGTAAATTGAAGATTTGATTTCGAATATTCAGCAGAACCACAAAAACATAAATTGATTGAAAACAATTACATTCTTTGGTTCCAACCAAATAATTTTAATAATAATCTACTAAGAATTAGATAGGAAAGTATTTGTAGCTGTGCTCAATGTCAAACTAGAGAACTTGCAATCATGTCAACCTCTAGCTGGCTGTCTTGCCGTTAATTTAAATCGTCCTAATGAACTCATCTGAATCTTTTTTTCAATAAATTTTTGTCTGTATTTTTGTTTTAAAAGTAAAAATTTTGAACTGTTCGGCCTTGGTCTCAGTAGAGAAAAACTTTGTAACATTGCAATTCCTTACTATTCAATAAAACGTCTTTTGTGTTTGTGAACCGTTAATTCATCTCAGAATGCTTTTCAAAAAGCCATAAAATATATATTTCATTAACTCCATTTGCTGGATCCGTACGCAGGCCATGAGTAAAAAACCTACCTGGGTCCGTATGGTATGGTGTAGTGTGGTATGGTATGGTGTAGAGTGATGTGGTGTGGTACGGTGGGGTGGGGTGGTGTGGTGCGATGCGGTGTGGTATAGTATGATGTGGTGGGGTGGGGTGTGGTATGGTATGATGTGGTGTAGTGTAGAGTAGAGTTGTTTGCTGTTCTGTGGTGCGGTGTGGAATTATGTGGTGTGGTGTGTTGCGATGCGGTGTGGTACGATGCGGTGTTGAGACAGAAAAGTCTGCTAAATTCCTATCTAGGTAGGTTAACTTTGAAATTGATGTTAATTCTCTTGTTACCGAAGAATGAAATTGTTTTCAGTCAATTTATGTTTTTGTAGTTCTGCTTAAATGAACCCGTCAATTTATTTGCTGAATAAGCGCTGGCGTGGTTTACTTTACCTTTTAATTTATAAATGATTTCAAACATATATAGTTTAAATGTTTGGTATTTTTTGTTGCAGCTAAATAAGTATTTTAATGATTGTTGATGTGAGCGATTCGATACTTTTTTAAAATCAAAACAAATACAGATGTTTGGGAGGTCCGTACTGTATGGACCCGAACTGACCAATCAGAGTGCTCGAAATTAGTCGGCTATATATATAATAAGGTATAGTATGGTATGGTACATACATGTCAACTCTCCTAAATAATCCGGGGGTCTCTCAGATAAAGAACGATTCTCCGGTACAAGTAACCAAGTCTCGCGGATAAAAGCAATTTTGAATCTTTACACCACTGCAAGCTAATGCCCTGTCTTCAAATGTACCCCAATAAAAAACAATTTCTTTTTTTTAAAACTTGCCTCACCACGTCTAGAAACATTTTTTAAGGCCAAGCAATCTTTTAACCGCAAAACCAAAAAGAAAACGTTTTCTTCGTTTTCACGACTACATGTAAACAGGCTATCTGATTGAGCCTCCGTTATCAGTAGAATTTCAAAATATAAACGCGCTGTCCCCTGGAAGCTGTGAGTCGATTTGGGGATATTGATTGATGGGGGTGAGGGGTCCTAACTTTTTTCTTGGGGGAAGGGGTGGGGGTAGTTCAATGCCAGAAGAAGCTTCAGATTTTTTACCCCCAGAGGTTGGCATCTCTGTATCGTATCGTTTCGTATTGCACCGTATCGCATTATAGTATGATTTGATCAATACACATTCCCAGCCTGGTGGATCAGTTAATATCATATGCATTATTAATAATTCTTAAATTTCAGATGGTATCTACAGAGAACCAATTGAGGAGGCAAAGAAACAACTGCCGAAAATTCCAGTTTATCCAATATCATATGGTGACGCAGCTCTGTTTCTCAAGTAAGAAATGTTATTCAGTTGTCTCTGCAAACTCAATATCCTTAAAAAATCCCAAAGCTCTTTTACATTTCTGATAGAATTTATAGTTTCTTTTTGTTTATCTTTGTTTTAGCCTTTTGAAAGTGAAAGATGCCCCAGCCGATTGGCAGGGAGGAATCAAAGGTGTAACTTATAAGTTATCGATGGATCCAAATGACGAGAGGTTGGGAGATCACAGATTAATATAGTCTCAATAGATATGTTTATATACTTACCGGCAGTGTTCGTTTTGAGTCGTTCGACATTTACAATAGTTTATAAAGTACTAGTGCTTCTCATAGTAGATATTTCCAAGAGAAAGTGAATGCTGCGACTATACTAATTTCTATTTTTACTTTGGCATTTAATGTATTCAAATTTGTGCACCGAAATGCACCTTGAATCGACTCTCGATACAGTATGGACGTGAACCGTTGATCATATGTATCGCGTTTTCACTGCAAGTGACATCAATGTTATACTATATTCCGAGCAGGAAGTTACTTGCCTTGTTCGCAGCAATATTTAACTGTTCTGGAGTCTGGGTGATAGATTGAAATACATCTACAGCTACTTTGTGTTTTAAGGGGAACTCCAGGATGTTTGCAAGTTTGATTCTATTGAAGGTTCAAGATTCAAAGAACTAATTTGTTATAGAATTTCTGCTAAATTGGCATTTGAAGCAGACTTATTTTCTTTCAAAGTCATGTAAATATCTAAATGAAACTCCGCCATCTTGGAAAAGAACCGACGGCTCAGAAAGTTGTCCGCGTAACTTCAAATTACGTTACCGCGTCAAATACACATAGAAAAAACCCATTTACAGCAGGAGCAGGAACAAATACAATTTTATAACAAGTTGTTACTTCCTGTTTGGAACAAGTGTAAGTTTGAAAATCCCGCAAAACTACTCCACTCTTTGTTTGACACGGTTGCGTCACAAATAACTGCGTACCTCGTAACGCGGCTCAAATCTTAACAAAATGGCGTACTTTCAATTTTCAATCTCGGCTATTCTAAAAGTTGAGGGTAATAAATAATCAAAACTATTGCCAAAAATAATAAGTTAACTGAAAGTTTCTGTGTACTATCAACAGGAATGTTAGTCTAGATGTACAGATGAAACTTGAGACAAGAAAAGTTTATAATGTGATTGGAACTTTCACTGGATCCGTGGAACCAGGTATGTAGACTTTCACACAAAAAGTTTCATAAAATAAACACAAATGTAATGCCTTGCATCAAACATATCAAACTGCTTTCAGGCCTGCTCTCAGAAATTTGGCTGAGCTGGAGCAGCTGGGTGCGAACAATAGCTTTTGGGACCACCTGATATGACGTTACCTCATCACTACTTAATATTAAATAAACGCAGAAAAAAAATAAGAACAATCTTTGTTCGATGTGTTTGTTTGAGCTATTTACACTGAAACATGGTTTGTTTCTCTGATGTGCTGTGCTAACTTTGAATTTGGGTCCTGATTTTGTACTGTTTTTCTTATGCTCACCAAGTTTTTTTTAAGAGATCGTTTTGTCTGGTCGTAACACACAAAGTTGCAGTCGTGACACGGGATCTTATTAGGTTGTTCTTAGAAACTTAGCATCCCATAAAAAGAATAAAAATTTAATACATATCGACATCTGAACATACTTAAAGCACTCATGTGAACGTTAGCCATTGGTTTATTTCTATATTTTAGATGAAGTTTTTTCACATAATTTATGTTAGTTTTAGACTCAAACTAATGAAGGGCTAAGTTCTTCTCCCGAAATTTCTTTTAAATCAAAGTAAACTTTATTTTACGTTTATGCCATTTTAAATCATTTTCTTCACTACAGACGTGGTTGGCGCTTTTCAACCACAAGGTCCCCCTAAGTCAACTCAGTTTTCCATCCTCCCGGGGTTGGTAAATGAGTACCAGTGGGAGCTAACCTGCGATGGATTAGTGTCCCGTCCAGGGGGAGTCAAAGACTCATCCGCTTAACACTACAGGAGCCGGAGATAAGCGCCGGTCCCATGGCCCACTGGGCTTGTAAAAAAATTTAGCTTAGAAATGACTTTGGATTTAGTGTGTTTTTGCTGGCTGACAATTTATCATTGATAATGTTTTACAGTAAAAGTTCTTCAAAATATGATTTAATAATCAGACGTTAGTTTATTGTTTTATTCATTATTTCTATAATCGAGTGGAATTTGTGGATCTTTACTGCCGTTGGGGGACTAACCCCTCTCCCCAGCGTACGGTGAAGGCTTTTATGTACACACTTTGTTTAGTGTCCTGATGCATGACGGAATAGTAATTCCACACAGCACAAGAAATTCTGACATTTAAATCAGATCAGCTATTGCCATTACTTACAAAATTTAAGAGAGTTGATACTACATTATTTTGCAACTTAGACCGGTTTGTACCTCTACACACGATTACGTTTTGGTATCAACTCAGCGGCTGAAGTTTTTCAACATGCAATCTTAGCATTACTACCTGATATCCCTCAAGCGATCAACATCTCAAATGACATAAAAGTTTTCAGAAAAAAGAACAGAGCACGATGAAACACTCAACAGTGTGCTAAATAAACTGTCCGGCAACAATTTGACCCATAATGCAAGGAAATTTGAATTCAACAAAGCTTTAGACCAGGGCTCGAACTTGCCACCCATAGGTAGCTAATGCCACCAAAAAATAAACACTTGCCACTAGATGTTTTGAACTTGTAGCCAGCTGTTTTTCGACTAATTAACTAAAAGTTATTGTTTCTAATAAAATGGTAGACATTGTGATGAACAAATTACAAATCTGGAGACATATGCAATTACTTTTGCGCCCACAACAATAGACGCAGACGTAATACTAATGCAATAATCGCCATGTTTACGTATGTACACACAAATGTTAGTAGGCGCAGGTTTTGAAGCACGTGATCGGTTTTGTTCCCACGTCCTCTCGTTCTCGACCATCACAGCCCCATTAAGAAAGCTTACCTTCAAACACAGTACAAGGTGTTGGGCAGAGTAACATCAGAAATTATTAGTTACCCCCACAGATAAGTTGCATTCAGCACCTGGATTAGCCTATGTTGACATTTATCAGTCAACCGAACTTATAGTAGACGCAAGCCCCATGGGACTAAGAGTTAATTCGCATATGGTATCAGATAGATAATTGCCACAGAACAAAAGTTATCACAAACCGAGGGAGAGGCACTTGCTGTGGTTGGATGGGGGTGTAAACATTATCTATATTGTTTTGATAGGCTAATAACTGTCTACACAGACAACAAGCCTCTAACATCCATGCTCAGCAATCCCCTGTCAAGGCCAACACCAGTAACAGAGAGATAGCCCTTTAGATTACAGCCCTACAAGCTTGTCCACCATATGCACCTGGTCCCAACAACCCAGCAGACTACCCCACGACACCCAAGTAACAAATCCTTAGTAAACAGTCGTGAAAAAAAAGTGGCAGGAAAATGAATATGTTAACTTTGTATGACAACAAGCTGTAACCGTAACAATTGGTCGATCTAGAAGTCAAAAGAGAAACGCTGAATGATTACAGCTTACAAAGACTCAATGAAATAATAAGGAACAGTAACAGTAACTGTAACTGGCGCAAGAATGACTAGCAAAATTTAATATTGGACACAAAAACATTCAGAGTGTTAAGAGTGAATTGAGCTTAAGTGCATAAGATAATCTAGTATTAAGAAGAATGATAATAGTAGTGCCAGAATCATTACATAACTGGTCGTATTCATAATGTTCCAGTTCAGCACATATAGTAGTCAGTTATACAGAAGAATCTATTTTTGATGAAAGAAAACAACTTTCGCAAACACGAATAATCAATCATAAATTAGCAATAGAAACTGAAAGATATCCATTACCAAAAACACCACGTGACTTAAGAATCTGTCTCTTATGCAATGATAACGCAGTAGAAACAGAAGAACATATGTCATATGATTGATACTTTCCCAGCTTATTGTATTCTTCGTTCAGAACTCCAGTTAAAGCTTAATCGTTTGACATAGTGCATGAAGGCCACTAGAGCATCGTAAAAGCTAAGGCGATGATTACAGAGAAGGAATGGTCTCCCTTCATTGATGCACATATTGATAATAAGATTAGAAACTCTTTAGCATGTCCAGCCGCAACTAAACATCAGGTCAGAGAACCATGCACTACAGAAGTCAACACTTAATAGTTAGTGGTTTCATCAGATCTATGCTCAGTTCAATACCAAATAGTCATCACAGATTATTATTCTTGATTCCCACATGCTTAGATTGTACATTCAACAAGTGCTGGTTTTGTTATACAATACCTCGACAACATATCTCGACACCAGCAAAGATTCGAATAGATTATGGCCTCCATTCAATTCATAATTCGTTTCAGGCTATGAAAAATTGAGCACTGAAAAATCACCCGTTTGTGGCTGGAAGCCATGGCAAATGTGAAAGATTCATGAATATATTCACGAGCAATGTACTACATCAAACATAGAAGGTACGAATTGGAAACATGAACTGAGACATGAATTGTCTTGAGAAACTATCGAGCACCATCCCGCCGCACAAACAGAATTCCACCTCATACCGCGCATTATATGGACGTTTCATGAGAACAAAACTGACAGAGATGTCACACAATTGCCCAGGATACCAGCACATGAAACTTCAAGACCGAGGCTCCAATGACAAAATGAATAAGTATGCGGACCAAAGACGACACACAAGTACATTCTACATGCAACCAAATGACTAGGTTTTAGTGCATAAAGGAAAGACTCGAGCAAAAAGACTGGCCCTTTTACGTGTCACAGCCATACACTGTGACTGAGAAGAAATGATCGATGGTGACTGCTTTACATGGAGACCACTATATCGCAAGAAACTCCACCATGTCAAACTTGGAAAGGCAACTGGCATTAAAGCTACTGAAAATGATGCAGACATTGACAACTTTGAGTCGACTACCACTGAGCCTCCTGGCATCATCCGATAGGAGAACAACGCACAAGGAGAAATAGTATCGATATCCAACCATCAGAGGACAATTACTTCGAGCACTATAAACCTTTGCAGTGTAATTTATTTTGAAGAATAATTATTATGATAAGTACTTCATAAAAAACTGTATAATGCAAAAATCACATTGAAAAACATTGGTGCAAACATTTTATGATTTTATATTTTTATGCAAACTCCATTAAACATTTCAAACATGATAATCGTTAATATTTCATACGGTCTGCAGATTCTTGTTTTGCTTTTTTTGAAAGAAGGGAAAGACATAGTGTCCTGATGCATAATGGGACAGTAGGACGTGTTTTATATTAAGAAATATAATGTTCATATTTCGGATTCAATTTCTTTTGCTGAGCGCGCTTGTTACACAGAGAGAAAGTACAGGGTGACCAGAAATGATTTCAACCTATATAAAAATCTGGGTGTTAAGGTCAGGTGATTGTGGGGCCCACTTGGGGTCGCATCTTCTGCTGATCAAACGATCTGTAAAGTGTTGTCGCAGCCAGGTTAAAGCTTGGCTTGATGTGTGTGGGTATGGCCCCACCCTGTTGGAACCACTGCTCCGCACGAATGACCTTAGCATTAGCGTTTTCCGAGTGTTGTCAAGAACCTCCTCAGGACCTCGAGGTAACATTTTGTGTTGACTGTGACGGACCTTTCATTTTCGTCTTCAAACCAAACAGGTCCAATGATTTAATGCTTTGAGATGGCAAACCAGGCAGTACACTTTTCTGAGTATAATGGACGCTGAAGAGTATCCTCTGGTGATGCTGTGTTCCAGAAAATACAGTTTTTACTGTTTAAATGACCAGAGAGAAGCAAATGTGCCTCCTCCGAGAATCACACATCAAGAACGTCCGGGTCCATATCAGTTTTTTCGCAATACCATCGACACGTGATGACCCTTTTGTCCTTATCAACTTCTGTTTGATCTGAGTTCTGTATGTATAAACGTTAAGTTAAGGCCCCTTTTCAGTATCTGCTTTACTGATTCTCGTGCTCTTGGCTCCGTCATTTAATTGAATTCCTTGGGCTGTGACCAACAGAGTCCATGACAGCATCAACATTTTCTGCGACCCTTGCACTTAAATGTCGTCCAATTCTAACTTCTCTAGCTTAGAGTTCAGTTTCTGAAAAGTTCATTTTATCCCGAACATATTCACCAATCTGTAAATCTGATTTTTAACAGGATAATGGTTAAACGTACTTCGAAATTTTGCCTGCACTGATTTAAATAACTTTGTCTCAAAATAGGTTTTAACACAAAATGTTTTCCAAGTTAAGTTTTAACATTGGCTGTTATTTTATTTTTTTTTTGTTATCCTGTCTTTCAGTAGAATCTGCAATATAAAAGTAATAGGTTTGCTTTTCACGATTTCATTAGCTATAGTATGAGCTGCAATCATTTCTGGTTCACCCTGCATACCAGGTGTCAATGCAAAAATTCTAAATGTTTCTTATTTTGATTGAATACCAAAGATAGAATGGTGCTGTTGGGAAATCACAGAGATGGGTGGATCTTTGGAGCTGTTGACCCATCCAGTGGAACAGCTGCAATGATGGAAGTTGCTCGAGAACTTGGAATACAGAAGAGGAAAGGTAGTAACACAAAACGGTTTTGATAATATTCAAGACTTTTGGTTTGGATAATGATTTAATCAATGTTGTTTGCATACCAGTTGTGCTTATGGTCTAAAAATATAAATACTCTAAGAGTTTTTTTTTTTAAGTTTTTCATTTCATCCCTTCAGTTAATTAAACTATTAGTACAGTATATGGGTATATCAACAGTTATAGTACAGTATATGGGTATATCAACAGTTATAGTACAGTATATGGATATATCAACAGTTATAGTACAGTATATGGATATATCAACAGTTATAGTACAGTATATGGATATATCAACAGTTATAGTACAGTATATGGATATATCAACAGTTATAGTACAGTATATGGATATATCAACAGTTATAGTACAGTATATGGATATATCAACAGTTATAGTACAGTATATGG
>JAOBRB020118171.1:0-13586 GCA_027575285.2 Zoanthus pulchellus
CTGGCAAGGTTTAAGCCTTCTCAGCCCTTGATGATGAGCTCAGGCACCCGAGATTTGCCCAAAAATGCCAAAAAAAAGACATTTTTTCGGCCGTTTTCACCTGAAACCGCCTCTCAAAAAAAGATTTGAAAATCGATACGAGTGTCACGTGACTAACATTTACGTGTCATACCACATACAGGCAATACCCAGTCCCCCAGGTTTTAATTAAAGAAAAAACGAGAGTTTTTATATAGCCACTCTCCCCCACAAAAAGCCTTTTTTCATACATTTGTTTGGGTGTACTCCCCCCCTTAGCAGTGACCTGCCACAAATATCCATTCTGTTTGTGTTTATGCTGCACATTTATTTAGGCAGATGAAAAAGATTATATTATACATTATCTTGTGATTGCAATCACTCAAGGGACGTTTAAGTGAGAACCATGTTTAAAAGCTGTGGCAAAGAAAAATCTATTTCCAAAACTGATCCCAAAACCATTGTTTTTCTTTATTTAATGTTTAACAATTTAATTCAGTTACATCAGTGTAGTTTTGCCGGGAATCTTTCAACGGATATTGTATTATGTCGTTTCTTGTCATTCTCTTTCTATCAATCATCTCAGTGAAAAGCCGTATATCTTTCCTTTACCGGAACTTGTGGATATATTTTGATCACAAAGTACTCTGTCCTTCGACAGGTGTCTTGATATCACGTGGGTTTTTGAAAGCAGTTGGTAGTTGAAATGGATCTCAAATCCGTTGTTTATTTGGCATTAAAAGATTCCTACTAACCTACTGAATGTAGCATGTTTGAGTCGTTTGGGTGTTTTGAATTTTAAGGTGTCGGTTTTGAAAAACAACATATTTAGATCGTTCTTCTGTCCTGCCTATTCATGCGCGATAGGAACACAGGGAAGGTGCTCTGAAACTTTTGTTGCAAAGAGGAAAAGATAGTGCTTAAATGCAGTGCGTTTTCTTAAAGGAATTGATTTCCAAAGCCTAGTTTAAATGATTCATGTTTTAATTTAGCCAGAATGAATGACCCGACAGAGTACAACAGTCCATATGGCCCTCTTATAAAGCACCTGGCTTTGTTTTGGTTTTGATGGCTGCCAACACAGATCGATGAATTATTCATAACTTTTGATCAAAGGGCTAATGAGGAGAGAAGCCGAATTTTACTCTTGACCGATCGAGAAAGAAGCCAGTGAACCGGGGCGTGAAATTATGTCGCCGAATCGATGATTTTACAAGTGAAAATCGCATTGCCCCTCAAAGATGGGATGTATGTGATTAACCTCATAGAGAAGAAATATAGATCTTAAGTAGGTTTTACCGCTAAAAGTTGTGTTCTTAACTGATTTGTTGTGTGTTTGTGTTTCAGTACCAACTCCGGCCATCGTTTTCATGGCTGTCATAGGCGGCGTGATTTTGGTACTGGCCTTTTTATACCAATGTCTCAAGGCTGGAATGTTTTTCAAAACCGAAGCGCCGGCCGATCGACCAGACGAGAAGGACTACGCCGAACTTGAAGAAGCTTATGGTACAGAAACAGATGATGACTACCTTGGACCGTCTTCAAAAGCGACTAGCAGAAGAAGTAGCTTTAACACGAGTGGGAGTAAATCCGATATGGACTTAGCATTGGGTGATAGCGCATCGGTTTATGGTTCAAGATATTCTGATGGAGAGTTTAGTCCTTCTGGTGGAGGGAGAGCCTTATCAGCTTACGGTGATGTACGACCGGGTTCTGAAGGAGAATTTTTATCCACGGCTGGAAGATTACAAATATCATCTAGCTATGCACCGACGGCGCAGAAACTTGCTGTCACGATAGTTCGAGCAGAAGATATTCCCACTAAACAGAGAGGCGGTGCTGGTACGGTGCTCGTTCATGTTGTATTATTACCTTCTAAAAAACAAAGGTTTAAAACCAAAGCGAAATCTTCTTCAAATCCGAACTTTCACGAGTCATTCACATTTAACCGCGTAACCTCAAGTGAAATTCATGAATGCAGTTTGAGATTTCGCTTGTATGGACACGAACGAATTAGCCGTGGAAAAATGATCGGCGAACTTAATGTTTCTCTAACAGAGTTAGATTTGGACGGGGAAGGCACCACGATATGGCGAACCTTAACTCCAAGAAACGCTTTGAGTGTAAGTTTACAGTTTATTTTATCATTTGTTTGTTATTACAAGGCCGTGTTTAATTTTTTTCCAAAGCCAGTAGAGTACAATTGAAAAATTTCGTACCATAAATAGTTGTTTAAAGTTAAAATCTATCTGCTTCATTATTTTCATCGCATGGATAATATCTCAAAAAGTGCGATCAAAATTTAAAACAAAACGTCTATTAGAAATCTTATTCAATTAAAAAAAGAAACGAGGGCCAAAAAATTGTTTCGACACAGTCGAATTATTTCTATTCGTGCGATTTTCCCGCCATATAAATCGAGATTTTTGGATTGCGAACTGAACAACGCGTTTCTCTTTAAAGGTTTCAGTTCCCAATTTTTTCGTTTTTCTTTAAAATAAAGGTAAAGCAAAGTCTGTGCAAACGTAAAGTTCAGCGTATAAAGTCTCTAAAATTTATGAAGGTTGCTCTGACGTCTCCACCGTGTATGCAAATTGCAAATGAGTTTACAGAAACATCACATGTCATTATTGTTTGACAACAATATAACTTCCCACGCTGCTATCATTTCCACCGTTTCTTGAGAAGCATTTGCATAAATTCAAGACCAAGCATTGGTTTCATCTATATTCTGCTTACTTTTGTGAATTTCGGATTATGTGTTAAGAGTAAAGTGTTTTAGCAAAACTATATTTAATTCATCTGCCCTCTTTTCAGCCTACATAGATAAAAGTTTGAATAGAATAGTCAAATAATTTAATCAACTTACTGAAAATACTTAGTGATAAATATTTTCAAAGCCACAGTTTTTGTCGCTGTAGTAAGCCGGTAATACAAAAAATAGAACCTTCTAATAGTTTTTTTTATTTTGCGAAGTCTTTGCTACCTCATCTTCAATGATAAAATTCTAATTGCTTTTAATTTTGCAATTTCATAGCACCCACATTTTCAATAATAAAACTTCTAATTGCTTTTTGTTCTGCAATGTCTACGGATGTGTGCATTTTAGAGTCGAGGAAGTTGATAAACCTATTTATTCTGACCAATCTATACACCATAGACTAACACACCGTCTCACTTTAAAATTGTATCTCAGGGATTGTTAACATTTACAGTCTGTTTTATATAAGAATATACTTTATAAGAATATTAAGGCCAAAGTAGTTACATTTTTGTTTTGTTTTTGTTAAGAATACAAATTGCATGTTTGAAAGTAAAAAACTTTACTGACAACATTTATTGCAAAATGGCAGAAGCTCTTCGATACAAGAATACTTTTAAAAGCGGGGTTTTATATTTGTATTATACCACACAATATACCCAAACTTAGAAAACTCGTAAGAATATTTTCAGCTTAAAATCAGCCAAAAATAAGAATATCTTGTCTGTCCGATAGACAATATTCTTATAAAAACAGAGTACATCTGTATTATGCATGAACTGACGGTTATTATAAGGTTTTTTGGACACTTGAGATCCTTCTTATCAGGGTTATAAACTGTTCGCTCTCAGAAGGAGATTGTGTGTGTCAATGTTTGTCCACCCTAGCTAAATTCCTATCAAAAACTAAAAATATAAATTAATGAATTCAACTATTTGTTCTTGAAAAGAACCGAAATTAATACATGTTTGAAGTAGAAACAGCCACTTTGTTGACATGTGTTATATTGCTGATAAAAAAAGGAATTTCTTATAAAAAAATCATTTTGAGAAATAATTTATTTTCGTATAAAAATATGAAAATTACCATTATTTTATTATTTGATTAAAATTTTTCTTAATTTCCTGTAGTATTTTACTTATAGAAATGTTTTGTCAAATATATAGAGGATATTACACGGTGGCGCGAACATATGAAATTTATTTTCGAGTGGAAAAAAAATTTCACAAGTGAGCGCAGCGAACGAGTGAAATTTTTATTCCACGAGAAGAAACATTTCATATGTTCAAGCCAACGTGTAATTTTCTTTTTATTACATAGACACGAGTGTTTCAAAAATAGAAAAAAGATAAACGAAATAGACGGGAAAAACAAAGGAATGACGTCAGCGAATCTTCACTAGTGAGGATATGGAAAAAATGTCACCCGTATCCCGGATGTAATTTCATATGAGATCTACGAGTGGCGTATTTTACGGTAAAACACTCCTATCTATGTAATAAATTACATATATCTTCACATGCCCATTGGAATCAGTCGTTTATATAGGGCTCACCAATGTTTTTCAGAGTGCTTTTATCTGGCCGATTTCAAAAGATATAGTATTACAACTCTTTTAATAAATCCTACTTGAAATATATATTTTTTATTTAAGCATTAGAGCACAACTTTCTATGATTTTATCTGAGAAATAGAGCACGCGTAATGTTGGAGAGACACGAGATCGTTGTAGAATGTGTCTCTCCCAACATCACAAGTGCTCTATTTCGCCGATACAGTAATAGAAAATTGTGCTCTAATGCTTTTATGATATAGCAAAACAAGCGGCTAAACAAGCAAGCGAAAACCATGACTTTATCGTTGTAATAAAGCATAGATTTGAACCAATAAGAGCGCGCGTTATATCGTAGCTATATTATAGTTGTTAGATAATGTTTTGTTATTTTTATGTACTATTAGTTTATCTTACCGATAGGAAACTTAGAACTGAGTCAAGTCATTGCTAAACTGCTATTATCTTTCTATTTTTCTTTCAGATGAAACCAATTTTGGTTCCTGTTTTAATGAACCATCCGAACTCAATTTTTTGAAAATTGAAAAAAAATAAAATTTCAAATTTCATCTGAAAATTGCATTTGCTTATTAATTGTACTTATTCCAAAATGAAATCCTAAATTATACGATACAAAGTTATGTGACAAGAAATAAACAATCTCACTCGCACATGACAAATAATGGATATTGTTGTAAATGACTCACATGAACCAAGTAATGAACTAAGTTTTATAACCGTACAAACAGGAAGTCATATTGTGGAATCAATTATCATTCTTTTTTTTCTTTTTATTATTATTATCATCATCTTCATTATTATTATTATTATTATTATTATTATTATTATTATTATTATTATTATTATTATTATTATTACTATTATTAGATGTGGTTGGCGCAGTTGGTAAGATCTCTGCTTTCCAACCAAAAGGTCCCCAGTTCGATCCCGGCACTTTGCCGAGATTCGAATATTTGTGTGACCTTCTTTTCCGCCTAAGTCAGCTCAGCTTTCCATCCTCCCGGGGTAGGTAAATGAGTACCAGCGTGGTCTCACGAATTCTTCCAAATGTTTGTCTTGTTGTTTTTTTCCAGAGGATAAAGGCGCGGAGAACTTGTTTCATTTCTTAAGCATTTACAGAGTTTTGTTTCCATTTTTCAATTGTAGTCTTAAAGGCGTTTCAAACTTATAATTGAACCATGGAAATTGTAGCAATATTCCGAACCGTAAATTGTTTTCAGTACCGTTTATGCGGTATAATCTCCGAGTTACAAGTAGGGAAATCCCCAGAGCATAAAGTTATTTTGTAGTCATTGCAACAAGTATTGTAGTTTAACAAATTTTAACTTACATGGCATTATTCGTGACAAGGGACACAGATAGATGAAGCAAAAAGGGTATGAAGGTTGCCGTAGATGTCATTATTTGTGCATCCCACCTCTACGACCCGGGATCAGCTCCTGGGTCCACATGTTGGCTGAAATTTATGGAGTCCGAAAGTTTTTCTCCGGGTACTCCGATTTTCCTTGTTCTACAAATTCAACGTTCACGGCAAAATCATTTCTGTCGAGCGTCTGGCAAGGAAGAATGGGCAACCACTTCCTTCGTAAATGACATCAAAATTTATTATTGAAAACTTGAATTATCCGTTTTGATCAGGTAACGTCCGCCAAATAGTCAACTGTTTAATTATTAACTAAAATTGTTTTGAATTGTTTACAGCATTCAGATTCCATGTATGATTTGTCAGACACTGGCAGTATAGGATCTCGTGGGTCTACCTCATCCTTGGCAATGGCCCAGAGCGGCCAGCCCGAGTTATTGGTCTCCCTGTGTTACCAATCATTGACGGGTCGTCTCACTGTGGAAGTATTGAAAGCGAGTAACCTAAGGAACATTTCAATGCAACGAGCACCAGGTAAAGTTGAATGAATCTTTAATTGTGTGTATTAACTCTAACATTATACAAGGATTCCCTTTTTAGCTCCTGGAGAGCTATCGGAATAGTTCGGAAATCAGGATGCGAGGCGTAAACAATAGAAAAGTTTTAATCGATATCCGATCGTGTCAAGTTCGGCAGGCGCATTCATGCATTCATTAATTGGTTATTAAGATTGCTCTTATTCGGCAACCGGTGTTCGGTACATGACTTCGGCAAACCGGTACATATGGTTGATCACGCGTACCGTATGTTAATCAATGAACAACAATCAATGAACAACAGCTCCCTGACACATTATCTTACTTCCTCCTCGAGCCTACCACAGGATGCCTTTGATTTGAAGACTGAATAGTCTGAATGATTCTCGGAACGTCGTCACAATGACCACCTGCGGTCACGCTTCTGATTCTCGTGACACACACTTACACACAGTCAATTTCGCCATCCAGTTCCAGTGGTTTCAGTTAATATTGACATTGTTATCGTTTCGTTTCCTTTCATTCCAAAAAGGAGAGCAGGACTGAAAACAGCGGCAAATCTGAATTATCAATGAAAGTTTTATTTTGGCAATAAACATCCGCCGAGATTTCAATGAAATTCTGCGGAAAATGGGAATGTTAAATGTATCCTCATGTTGGAATCAAATCATCTAAATTTGATCTGATTTTAACATGAACAGTTTTCCACAGTGCAACAAAGATATTGAAACTAATGAAATTATTATGTATTCATGGCTCAAAAACTGCTCTTGCCTGTCTTATATGGCATGTACTTCTTGTCACTCTGAAAAAGTGAGACTTTTCCATTTCAATTACTCTATGGTGCAGGAGACTATACACAACCCCAGATAAAATTGTGGTCACATGTCTTAAGACGGCTTCTTACTTTACAGAATGAGCAGCAAGTGCTAAAAGCTGTGTATAATATATATTCTTAAGCTTGCGAGGTATGTGTGAAGTCAGCTTATTTTAGTGTACCACAACCCGGAGTTGGTCCAAGAGAATAAACCGTTATTTATTTTTTTATTTTTAATGCATTTATGATAGTTATCTTCTGTAATAATGCAAGATATATAGTATTTATGTATTCAAGAGAGATATGGCCATGGCGCTTTTGATTTTGAGAGCCACTGGACCACCACGGAACCCCCGTGTTAGGGTTAGGGTGTTCCGGGCTATTCCGGTGTTAGGGTTAAGGTGTTCCGGGCTATTACGGTATTAATTAGGGTTAGGGTGTTCCGAGCTATTCCGGTTTTAGGGTTAGGGTTAGGGTGTTCCGGGCAATTCTGGTGTTAGGGTTGGGTGTTCCGGGCTATTCCGTTGTTAGGGTTAGGGTTAGGGTGTTCCGGGCAATTCTGGTGTTAGGGTTGGGTGTTCCGGGCTATTCCGTTGTTAGGGTTAGGGTTAGGGTGTTCCTGGCTATTCTGGTGTTAGGGTAAGGGTGTTCCGGGCTATTCCGGTGTTCCTTGTTTTAGTGCATGCCGTCTCATATCGTGTTTGGGTTGATAATCACTCAGGCTTTAGAGAAATTTAAACCCGTTTCCTTCTTAGTGGATCCACCAAACCCATTCCAAGGTGTATAGCGATGTGACTGGCTTTACACTGCAGTGCAAATAATTAGGGTATGAGTTGTCGTTAAGACCCTGTAGGATAACTGTTGCCCGGTATTGTAAAAATCTCGAATCCTGAATCCAGAATACCTTTGCTCGTGGAATCCGAAATCCACAGAATCCAGGAAATATTTGTTTGTGGAATCGGAAATACACACATTTTAGGATATATTTACTCGTTGGATTCAGAATTCATGTAATCGAAAAAAACGTTTGTTCGTGAAATCCGGACTTTCGCTCTAGGAATCCAGAATTCCGAAAAATAGACCTGTTGGATTCCGGAATCTACTAAAATCTTAAATCCCGTACCTAAGATCCGGGGTCCACTTCGTGGATTCTGGAGTTTAAACCATGAAGTTTACGCAATTGCAAGAGACTCCTATAGTATGTAGATGGGATTCATGTCCCCATTTATTACCTTGCTGTGCTCTTACAAATTGAACTTTATACTCTACACTGTTTAGTGCAGGTAATGATATTTAATGTTCCAACATGCAATGCAATTTCAAGTTGAAAGTTGATTCAATGTGAAAAGCATTTATTAGCATCGTCATCGTGTAATCTAGTACTTGTCGGCTTCGACTGATTCTATAGTGATTTTTTTTAGATTTCTTGTATTTTTCATTTTTTTTATTCAAGCTTAGAACAATATCACAAGCTCCTTTCTTAACCTATTTGGATGTTTAATAGATACCAGTAGGTGATCGCACCAAGGTGAAGAGCAAAATATGAAACTGCTCAGAAAAATGAAAAAGTACTAACAATTGCCTTCTCCGCCAAAATCCAAGAACTGGTAAAACTTTCATTAAATTATTATGAATTCAGTTAGTTCAGAAACTAAATAATCATGAAAAATATTTGATCTTCGTAATTTTTATTTTATTTTCAATGGTATTAAATGAATTTTATTTGATATATTATTTTTTGCATATTCAAGGTGTGTACGTATACAAATATACTTTATGCTTGTAATATATATACAAATTCTTCGAACACAGTTGACTTAACAATTTGTTAATTCGAATAAGATTTTGCCATGGATATTCTACTGATCATGAGTTCTTCAGTTTCAATATATCTTCGAACATACTAGATTTTTTAACGTTGATTTTGAACCCCGGGGTTAAGGTTCGAATCTTGTTCATTGATTCTGAATAGGGTCTTAAAATATTTTTGAAAATTATGATCAAATTGTCTGTCTCAGAACACAAATAAAAATCTTTGAAACACAATGAAGCTAGTATTAAAAGTGTTTTCGATTCTTATCTCAACTTTACCAACTTGTGTATGATTGTGAATATTTGCGCTTCGTGTTTTGATTTTGACAAATAATTTACAACTCATTTTGATTCAAAAAGATCCTCGCTCGCAATTCCAAGAGTTTCAAGTTAGATGTTTATTTGCTTTTATAAAATTAGATTTGTTTGATAAGGCTGCAGGAACATTTTGAAAACTAAATTTAATACATCGACTGTCGCTCGGGGTCATCAGCTGTCGCGGTACAAAACAACATGTTTCAAGTGGATACCAACCCCAATTTGCCGTCAGGCGGCAAGTTGAAGAACGCACCGCGATCTGTTTGCTGATTACACGAATTTTTTATAATAACCATTAATCTTTTCCAAGGCTCGTTGTTGTAAATTTTTTGGTGATTTCAGTTTCAAAGTTTCTTTATTCTTTTCATTTTTCTAGCTGCTTAAATTGAAAAAAAAAACATAATAGAAAGTATCAAGGCTTTGCAAAACTATGCGTCTCGCATTTTATTACAAACGTAAAACACTGTTAGACTTCTTGTATTTACGTAAAACATTTTTATAGATGTTCTGACCTCAACTTAGATTGTTCTTACATTCTTAAATTTTGGCCGATTTGAGCCGCTTGTTCTTATAAAGTTGTTCTTATAAAAAAAAACGTGTGGCACTAGAGTAGAGTTATCAAGCGACTAACGAATATTGTAAACTTTGGCGTTCTGAGAGAGATTTTCGTCTTAAAACTCTTTATAAAAGCAATTAAGAAATATTATTTTTTGTATGACTCGAAAGTAATGAAAAATATTCTGCGATATATGTCGGTTCTACCAATTTAGAAGGGCTTTGTCGAATTCTTGTTTCTCTTTTGTCCTAACGGAAGCAACACAGCTGATACAATCACTGCTTCCATTTTTGCAAATTGTTTATTATCATAGACTGAATAGCTATGAGGACACAGCTATTTATGAACAGCTTTGCTTTTTTATTTCTTTTGTTAGAAGTTTTATTTGATATGATGTAAAACATAACATTGTTAGGAAGTTAGATTTGGATTAAGCCATGCTACCGCGACGGCACTCTTTGTGAAACGATATAACAACGTAGACTGTACGCTGAAATGTTTTCTATTTCTAGTCGGATTTTCACAAGTGCTAAACTTCAAATCTAAGTGAAAACATAAATATTTTATGTATTTGATTCTAAGTTATAAAATATGAACTTAAAATAACTTAAATAATTTAAAATTTCTCATTCAATATTTTTGTTGTTGGTGTGTCCACACTTAAACCAATCAAACATTTGTCGGAGCTCGCTAATTATTTTTTCTTAGGAGATTAATTAAATCACGTATTTATATAATTTTCCCCCCGAACTTGTTAAAGCAATTAAATTGATATTTGAATTTAGCAAAAACACGATTTTAGTATAGCAGTAGGGGGTCCATGTTTGATTTATATTTGAAGTACAGTGAATGATCGTGTAAAACATGTCCTACTGATTTTTAGATTGAAGATTTTGTTAATGAACATGGGCTTTTCTATATAAACGACTTTAGACACTGAATAACAAGACAATTTTTGGTGGCCTAAAATCTATTAGGCCCGCGACGTCCATTAGAGACTTGTTAATACCCCGCGAACTGATAGGGGTTTCATTCTCCTTTCATTCAATTTAAATGACGGTTTTTCTCGTTCACTCGAGTTCAGAGATGAATTAGTGTATTCTTGTACTCAGGTGTTAGAGTAATTTAACTACACTAAATGGCTAAAAACTGTATTGAAATAAATTGACGAGGGTCAAAAATATTACTTCAGTAAACATAAAAATTCTTATTAAAATTTCAAATTATGTTTTTTTATTTTGAGCAGAAATTACATATAATTAATACTTTCGAAAGAGAAAAGGTTAACATTATTTTACCGGTAAAAGATCAAAACGTTGAAAAGATGGGATCAATGAGTTTTTTATTAATATACATTCACAATTATTAAAGTACTTTAAATTTTTGTTATGTTTTTGAGGAATATTAAAGCTTTCAACAGACATAAAACTATTATAAGAGATTTATGTTTGTGAAAAAAGTGAGAGCTTCTCAAATTAATGCTCACCGATGCATTACCGGTGCTTCTTTAATCTTGCCTTATTTCAGGTCTATTGATGTATTGTTGATTTTTTCTGTGAATTACGTATTTCGTATTTCTTTCCTCGGCTTTCTAAATGTTTCATATATTTATTGGCACATTTAATTGCTTCATAGACCTTCCTTTGCAACTTTTTACTGATTCATCTTCATCTTCAACTATAATATCTTTATTCTTCATTTTTTTAAGCACGATAAGGCGGCAACCATCAACAATCACAAGGCCCTGAAGACAAATGCCACCAGTTTTTACACCCTTGTTATGGATCTCTTGCACAATGCATAATAAGACAGAGCTCCTTTGTGTGAAACTGGAAAATACTTTGCATGGTTTTCAATTTGTTGTTTTCCATTATAACGAGTAAACAAACTTGCTGAATTTTAGGAAAGCAGAACGTATTATTGCCCAAAAACTAACCTCAACAAAACTGGTACAGTCTATCTTCTTGTTTTGCTTATCTGCTTTTTCTCGTTTTTGTTATTTTATTTCGTTATTTCCATGTTATTTATTGTTAGTGAGTTTTTAGTATTCCGTGCTCTTAGTGAAACGTCTTGTTATAAATGTGTTTTCGTTCTCAATATATCTTATGTCTATCATGTATTTGATGCCAACTCAGCCGGCTTTTCCTGTTATCTTGTCTGTTTATTGTCTTTCAGTTTTTTGCGTTTATTTGCCGTTTTTCAATGGGAACGAAATTGCATCTATTCCGTCTTCTATCGGACCCTTTCTCCAATTTTTGTTCACCTTTGCTTCTAGTCATTTTTTTCTCTCTTGTGGCAACCCTCCGCGGGGCTTTCAATAACTTTAATTAATTAAAGTATTTCTAGAACCCTCCCCATCATTGTAATCCTCATTTCATTCTAAACTTTACTCGTGATACTCTCTGGCATCAGTTGAATTATTCTAAATTCTATTTTAGCCGTGTAACCACCTTGTAATTAACTCATGTATATAAGACTTTGGTGGAGTACAATATTACTCACTTACTTACTTCCTTACTTATGTACTTACTTACTTACTTACTTATTTACTTCATTACCTACTTACTTAATTACTTACTTACTTACTTACTTTCTTGCTTGCTTGCTTGTTAGCTCCCTAACTCATTTATCTTCCCCGGAATGATTGAAAGCTGAGTTGGTTTAGTCGCGATAGATGATTGCACAATCTAAACAAAGCTGACAGTCGAACTGGGGACTTTGTAGTTGGAACGCACATGCAGATCTTACTACCAACTGCGGCAACCATAACGCCCGTCTATCCCCTCCCTCTAGAGTTTTCCATTCATTGTTTTTTTTCCATTCTAAATTTCAATTTTCTCTTTCTCCGAAGTTTAACTATTCTATTTAACAGAAGGATTTGTAGAATCTTCCACCTATTGTTTTCCAGCCAACTGTGCTGGTCCCCTTCATTAAATGTTATCGCACAAAGATTCAATCCATCCACACTAAGCGTTAATCTTAAAATAGATATTAAAAGAAGTTTAAACTGCAATAAAAAATAAATGTTAATTTTGATTTAACAATTAATTATATCGATGGCCGTTTTCTAAATAAAAAGTCGCAAGACATACACCCTATAGGCAGTAACAAGTTTTCTACCAATTGTTTTGTGACAGATACCTACGTGAAAGTCACGTTAGTTTCGCCAACGGGAAAGCAGGTTGCCAAAAGTAAAACTACTATTAGGAAAAGCATGGCGGACCCAGAGTACAATGAAAGCTTTGTGTATGAAATCTCCGAGAGAGATTTGTCAGACGTAACACTGATGTTTTCAGTTATAGCTATTTCCAAAGCAAGAAAGAAGAAAGAAATGATAGGCTGGTTTTCTCTTGGCAAGAACTATAGTGGCCAAGAGGAAATCCGCCACTGGAATGACATGATTCAATCAAAAGAACAGAAAATTAGTCAATGGCATAATCTTGCAGATTCTTGAAGACAAGTTTTTTTTAAAAAAATTTATCTTGAAGGGCAGTTTACAAAACGGCGGAGCACTCACCCCTACAATAAATATGAAGATGTCACAAGTTACCGACAAGTCAATATTTCCATCTATAGACCACATTTATAAATATGGCGGCCACGCGGATTAAGACTGGGGCGAAAATGAGATCGAGGCATTTTAGTAAGTGTCCCAAAACCCCTCGATCCCACGTTCTCCCCAGTCTTAATCCGCGTGGCCACCATATTTATGAATCCGGTCTATACGTTTCTAAGTTAGATATATATTTATTTGAGAAATAAGCTAAATCCTTTCGAGCCTAGTGGCCCATAGAGCCGGTGCTTATCTCCGGTTTCTGTAGTGTTAAGCGGA
>JAOBRB020118282.1:0-13582 GCA_027575285.2 Zoanthus pulchellus
TAGAGAAAGCCAAATGATCGTTTTCATACAAAAAATTGTTCAAAATGGCAAAACCTCCCAGTAGTCAGAGGGTTAATAATATTGATAGGAAGACATTTTACAAGACATAATTTATGTTACAAACCAGGTTACAATTAACAAACTGTCATGCTAAATACATTCTATGAACTTAGATAGAATAACTCAAAAAGAAGACACATTTATTTTTATTTCACTATAAACATTGCAACAAAATGTTAAGTATAATAAAATGAACAATTAAAAAGTTTGAAAAATCTTAAAAGCGACATTTCAACTTAAGTCATTATCAAAGAATGAAAATATAAACTGAACTTGAATGTATAATGAAAGTAAAGCATGAAGTTAGTTCATAGAGATGTATAATCAAGTAAAAAGCTTAGCTCGAATGGAGTCCTCTTGAGTATTGAGTGAAGGCATGAGTTCATTAAAATAAATGAAAAACATTTCATACAAAGGACAATCAAACTTAGTTTGGTGTTTCTTGAGAACAGAGAAATGACTACTTAAATTAGAAGTGTCAATACTACCATGAATATTAACAAAAAGTTTGCCTATGGCAGAATACCTTTGTTCCTGAATGCATTGTTCAATGCAAGTGTCTTGTAGTAAAACCTACATAATTAGCATCACACTGATCACATTTCAATCGATCAATAACGCTTTGATTGTAAATAAACCTGATACAACATAACCATAGTTGAAACATTGGTATAGTGTTTGAGTTTTGAAAGAATAATTGTAGAACGTTTAATCTTCTTTGAACCAAAGATTAAAACTGAACCAGAATATATATGTTACGATATGCTATGATTATAGAGCATGGCATATGATTGAGAGAATGTTCTAGATTTTGGGTTTGTGCTAGAATATTCAGGAGCATTGAAAGAATGTACTAGAATGCTGCTTAGTGATAGAATATTCAATAATCAGTAGTTATTTACAGTATAGGTGTTACGATTTGTGATATCTATAGAACATTAATCTTTTAAAATGTTCAGGACAATAACGTAATTTATTAAATTTTCAACCTCAAATATTGCGTTTCTAGCGTTCTGATTGGTTCACTCAATCTCGGTTATCAGCTCATATATCGAATGACCATATATGGAAACTAACAAAAAATCTTTTTTATCAATTTATTAAAAGTGTTTTGCTATTTTCAAGTATCAAAGGGTTCGGAAAACTCATGAAACTTAATAAAACAATTATTCTATTCGCGCTTGTTGGATATAAGATGATTATAGCCAACTCGGCACTATGCACCTCGTTGGCTATTTACCATCTCATATCCAAGGTGCGCTCTTGGAATAATTGTTAAGTAACCTATTTAAGAAAGCTTAGAGAATCAGTGTTGTAGTTGTTTTCTTGTCTTAGCTAAGTGACGTAAATTAAACTAGTGAGCTGAGTTATTGCCTGTTCTCATTTCTACTCATTATAATTGATCAGCTGTCGTGCTGATGGATCATCATCATCATTATCAATCCAGTTTTGATCCGGTTTTATCCCTGTAAACGAGGGTGGCCGGATTTACACCCATTCTGCCAGCAATCTCTCTCGCTCCCACTCTCCATTTTGCTCAATTTACTGCATCCTCCCTCTTCAAACCAACACTCCTACTCTCCTCAACGAATATATATTTCTTTGAACATAACAAAAATGTTATTATATGTATTTTAGAATTTCTTATTTATAACTAAAAGTGCTCAGGGTATTAGAGTTTCTGGGGTTATCACTGGTGGATAAAATTAATTAATTAATTAATTAATTCACTGGTGGAGACTCTGATCATGTTTGAGAACAATTCTCCAAAATAAAGTAATAATCTATTTATTAATAATCCAACTGCCAGAACCAACTACTAACCAAGCTGCATGGAGGAAGGAAGTGATGTGCCATGCAACATCATATCCACTCCCTAGTGGATTGAATAACTTTAATGGAAAATGAGCGTGAGTGTGAAAAATATTTATAAATGGATGCTGCTAAGTATGGAATTAAACTTTTTGGATGATGGGGAGGAAAGTACAGACTGAAATAAGTACCATTTATAGCACTACCATATCTTAATGTAATATAAGGGTTTTAAGCTCTTTGGTAATTTTTTTTTTAATATTACCAGAGTTACTGCAAGATGACCTTAGAAAAATCCGATTGAAGTTTTGGAGTCATTTTCCATCCCTGTCTTCCGGGGTAAGTTTAAAACTTACTTTTCAATTGTTAGTTTTTATAGCTGTTATCAGTTAATCTCTGAATCCAGTTCAACAGGCTAATCGTTTGCATTCTATAACTTTTAACAGTTTGAAATGTTAAATTCTGTAATGTGAATCATCAATCAATAGTGGTTAATATAGAACCATCAAATGAACCCAATTTTGATCCAGGTTTGTATCCCTCTTTAGAAACGAGGAGCTAGATTTACCTTACATTGGTAGCAGTCTCTCTAACTCCCTCTTTCCGGTCTCTATTTCCAGTTATTGGAAACCTCATAAAATAATGTATTGATAGAGATTAATTTTTGAACTACATTATAAGTACTCTAAATTTCTGCCTTCTTACAGTAATTTTTATAATAATTGCATTTTTTTTGTACAGACAGATGTAGAAAACTCTGAGTTTTGGCAATCACTACTGGATGCCGTTGAGGAGTTATTTAATCAACTTGTAATCTATAAACCTGCAGTTGATATACTAAAGTTTTTGACAGCCTTATCACCAGTGAGGTACAGAATGTGTATTGTTGAGGAGTTGTTTAAGCAATAAACATAGTTTTCTATGGGTTTACTGGCATACATAACCATGTGAGGTGTATTTGGGAGAACATGAGAAAAGTTTGTTAATCCTGAGCCAAAGGTGAGGGGTTTACAAACTTTTCAAGTGTTCTCCCAACATCCCAAGTGGTTTACTTATTGTAGTAAGCCCATAGAAAAGTATGTTTTATCGCTTTTATTTTGGTCACAAGATTAATGAATTTATGAGTATTGATCAAACAAAGCAAAGTAACAATATATTAATGAGGATTAAGATTAAAATTATCTCGAACTTGTTTATTGATAAGTATTGGCTCAAGTTGAGAGAATTTAACAATGTTAGTAAGACTGAAATGGTTCAGCCCCTTTGTGATGTGTGTCTGAGTGTAATGCTGATTTTACCAAGTAACCAACATCAATTTTTGCAAGCTTGATTGGCTCCTATTACTTGCAATATGCAAACTACTATAATTATAATATCAATTAGTTTATTTTGAGACTGAAATCAAAATGACAGGAGCCCACATGCAAAAAAAATATTAAAACTAGCATTTCTTACAAAAAAGAAAGTGTTGACGCATAATGCAAGGATTTTCAGTCTTCTTGGAGTTTAATATCTTCGTGATTTATAATTTTATGATGTTATGGAATGGACAGTTTATTTTGACATGAGCATGAGACAGTGAGAAAAAGGCATCTCAAAGAGGGCATTGACCACTGTATTAGTTATTAATAAGGCTACAGTAGTACTGAAAGAATCCGTATTTTTCAATGCATTTTACAATAAATATAATAATTATAATTATTTAAATGAGTTTTCATTGAGATTTTGCGATTCTTTTTTAATAGTACTAACAGTAATAGCTTTATTAGAGAAAATTTATAAATGACATTGTCATTAAAAATTTATTATTTTTTCCACACATATTACTGCTCTGACATTGTAAATAAATTTTCATGAAACTTTATGAGTCGCTTGAAGTAATTAACATTTCTAGCAGCAGCAATTCTAATCTCAGTTTAGGATGTTTTAAAACATACTGATTGCAACTATTAATTTTAGTACAAATAAATGAAACATAATATGAAATGCCACGAAAATCTAATAATCAATAAAATGAAGTGATTATGTATTTACTTCAGATTTCAAAACAATTCTTTAACTTTTTTTGAATGCATTTTGGTTTAGTGCTTTTGGATCAGCTGCATTGCATTACAACGTAATTGTCATGTAATTATTAAGTCAGTGACAATGTCTCTCAGTTGTGAGTGGTTTCAGTGGTCATCGAAGGTGATTGATCAATTGTGTGGGTTTTCATTTGGCATTGCAAAACACGACTTTTATTAGTTTCCACATAATTAACTAAGCTTAACACTCATAAAATCGCATTTTCGTTTTCTAGATATGTAGCTAAAACAAAGATCAGCTTGATGAACAATTCCACTATTGACTAACATTTAACCAAGAGTTTGACATGATGAAATTGTATTAAAGCGTTTTCAAGAGCAAATTACAGTGCATGTTGTCTCCAAAATTTGATCAGCATCTGATTGAGTCCACAAGTGAACATCAATGCTTTAGTTAAATAACAAAGCAGAAACAGCCTTGTAAGCACGTGTTTTATATCCTCTCAGATGCTTGATGAATGTTTTCTTGCAAAGAATTTGATGCTCGATTCATACCTGTTCTGCCTTTTCTCACGATACATGGACAGAAATCTGGAAAAAAAAACGGCCATACAGTATGTGTTAAACCAAAGAAACTGATTGACCGGATGTGCATAAATTCTTGTAAACAAAGAAGCTGATTGGCTTCAAGTGGTCGAACCAACCATATATGGCAAATGGAAGTAAAAGCCAACTTTATCTTCCAGAATAGGATTGCTGACAGAGTGTTAGCGATGTCAGCAAAAAGTTTAAACTAAAATGTTTTTTTCTTTAAAAAATATTAATAGTTAAAATTCATTTTTGTATTTTATCTTTAATTAGTTTTTGGTAAATACTATTAATTGTAACAATTACTCCCCCTCTTGGTTGGTGATCATGACTTACGTGCTACAGATATACTGTTTGTCCACCACTATTTGCCTCCCCTTGGGGGGATAGCTATTAATTATTAACCTGAGTTAACAAATTTAATAAAATCGTTGTGAATCACAGAGAGCCTGTCAGTGAATACACAACTTTTTTTACCTGTGAAGTATCAATTTTTTCAACATTTGTTTAATAGAACTGCATACACATCAGAGCTCCAAGTTTAGTTACAGTATGTTGTAGGCTGCCTTTTAGCGGCTGTACTTTTTAAAAAGATCACCAAGGATATCAATTTGGTGGCCATGTTAGTTTTAGAAAGAATGGATTTCGTTTACCTAATGGCAAACAAGAAAGCTAGTTGGCAAATTGGCGACTGTTGTTAGAGTTTTGGTCACCCATTGTTTAATCTACTCGCCATGATGATCAAAACGGTCACATCTTGGAGCACTTTGCATGTATCATCATCAATCCAGTTTTGATCCGGTTTTATCCCCATAAACGAGGGTGGCTGGATTTACCCCACTCTGTTAGCAATATCTCCCACTCCCACTCTCCATCTCGCTCAATTCGATGTATGCAAACATAATACACATACATATTGTACATTCTGTTCTCTTGTAGGGATGTATCACAACAATTTGAAGACACCTGCAAAGCTGTTTTATTTTCCAAAATTCCCAATAATTTCAAAAAGAGAATAGAAAGCTTTTACAGAAGGGCCTTTAAGTCTTTCTTCAAAGTGAACAGTAAAGCAATAGAGAGAGTAAATGTGTTAAAGGGAGATCCAGGTAACTTTTCCTATTATTTTTACCTTGATTATAAATATATTTAAATTAATAACTTTTTGTGAAGGTGTAATGTTACATCTGTCTCATGTAAACCAGTGGTTAACAAAAGGAATTGGCTGAGAGTTATTTATCTAGTGATGGACCCTGATCTGAAATTCAAATTATTCCTTCTAGTGTTAAAGTCTTCAAAGAAGCTGGTGTTCCTAGCAAAAGAAACAATCATCATTTTAATTCACAATATACAAAGTCACTGACATTTGGGAAATCTGAAAAAAAAAGGTGGAATGTTTGCTTTGTACAAACAAGCAGCATTAGTGACAATAATTGTGCTTAACATACCTCCTCGTTAATTTGCACTGATTTATCTACTATAATTATCTCAAAGCTATAATAGAAGGGTCTTGTGCAAAAAATGACGCAAGTGACTTCGTATGAAAAGCTTAATTTTCCCAAGGGTTTGAAAGACTGTCATGATAAGGATAATGTAGAGAGAAACAAGAACTTGAACAAAAGTCACTTATGTTGATTTTGCACATCAATTAGTTGCAAAGTTACATCAAGATATACAAAACCCAAAAAGTTCTGGTTGCCAACTTTGCCACTAATTACATTTGAGTCTTGGTAATCAACACATTAATCTTTTAGTGAAATTGTTGAGCATATTAGGTGCAATTTCATGCCCTGAATACATAAGTTTGTGTTTCTTTCTGAATATCTAGGACTTATTTTCCAAGTTTATACACTAAGAAACAAAATAAATTCATTTTCCGATTTTTTTATTTTATTTGTGGTTCACTCACAAACAGATGGTAGCAATAGCAAGCTAGATGATTCCTGGACTTGTGAAGTATGTAAAGAAGAAGATGGAGGATGTTCATGTGAAGAATATCTCTCACAGTTTGCTTTGCTTAATGAACAACTCCGATCATTGGGTCTGTTACATAAAGTAGCTGGAGAAGCCTTTGTCTCTGTCATACACATAGAGGTAGATACCATTAAACATGGAAATTATTTAGGCTAAATACTTATAAGTACACCACTGCATTCAAGCATTCACAGTCATAAAACATTCAGTTGGGCAAACATCCCCTAACTGACAACTTTATTTAACGTCAATTGCGAAGGAGGTGGTTGCCCATTCTTCCTAGCCAGAGGCTAATGTTTAATCGCTCGACAGCTCAGATCTTGGCGTGAAAGTTGAATTTGCAGAGGGAGGAAAACCGGAGTACCCGGAGAAAAACCCTCGAAGTCAGATTGAGATCGACAAATCTCAGCCCACATGCAGAGCCCAGGATTCCATCCCGGGTCGTAGAGGTGGGAGGCAGACTGATGACCACTATGCCAACCTGACTCCCTAATGACATAAAGGTCCATAAAGTTCACGCAGTTACAAAATGTAATAAGTAAGAAAATAAAAAGTTTGAAATATATACTGTAATTATGCATAATTTGTAACAAACTATTTGAAAGGTTCCACAAACCTGACGGTTGGTAATTGAAGCAGTCGAGGCTACCATTCCATTTGATTTCCAACAGCTGATCCTATTGTTACACTAGCTTATTCAGAAACTCTTTTACTCAACATATCGGCATTGTGGCTTCACCTGTAAAGGATCAGAAGCAGTAACCACAATAGTCAGGCATCTTTGCTCGCTTTTTACAAACTGAGTAACCCACTGAAGCATGCCCCAAATTCCCCATTTCAATATGCATCCTCTGTCAGCTTAACAACATTCTTTCACTCAGCACAGTTTAAACATACTGCATTCCACTGTGTTCTGACTAAGATGTGCAATAGCCACAAAAACAATATTTGCCAAACACTATGTCAACTTAATAATGTGTTATTTAAGATTATTTATTGTTGACTGTTCAGCATGGTCATATTGAAGATAGACAGTATCTAGAATCTAAAAATTATTAATATATTTACTAGGTTAAATTCAATACTTACTGTATTATCCCTATTTATCTTCAACGGCAGATAAAAAGCCATATTAACAAGACTTGCAAAGGTGAATTTGAGTCATCGTTTCTTGGATCTCTTTTGGAGTGGCTCAACAATGAACTATGTGGCTGGCTTCAAATTGTGGTTGATAAGCAAGGTTTGAGTTTACCATCCCCTGTAACTCTAGCTGTAACTAGAAATCTTTTCTTTCATATAAAAACTATAAAATATGCTTTATGGTTTTCACGTAAGAGGGCTCGATGTTGCGACCTGTGGGGTCGCCAATGTGACTTCATTTGGTCGGCTGGCAACTAACTTTTCACTCATGGTAGCCAGTCAGGACTCCACGATTTCAAGTTATAATTAGGTGCTAGCAACCAAATTTGAAAATTTAGAAGCCAGCTGGCCCCAAGATTTTTTTTCTAAAGTTGAGCCCTGCGTAATAAAGTTAAAATGTGAAAATGACGTTTCAGCTACACATGTATCACTTAATAATCAGTTCTGCAAAAAATTTTTATCTTGGTTTTGTTAAAACTATATATTACTCTATTTTTTCATTCATTTGAAACTCGAGAAGTTCTTCCACTCTTTCCTGTTAGATACTTTGACCCTTGCTCATACGTACCATTACCTCTTTCCCATCTTGCCTCTCGTGAACTTTTGTGCTTCTCCATGTGCATGGTCTTTGGCCTTTCATGCTTTCTGCGTCTTTCTTGTGTGCATCACTCTCACAATCTTGCTTCAATAGATTATGTGACCAATCACCTTCCATTTCTGTTTTTCAACCAGTTTCTGACAATGGCTCTGTTTTCACTCTTGTAAGCACCTCTTTGATGTTGATGTAATCTTGCCAATTAATATTCAGAATTCTTCTCAAACGTTTATAGTGTAAAGTAGCCTTAGTTATCGTCTTCTCTGTTTAACTTCGACGTCTCAAAACTGTACAACAAAACTAAGTTTACCAAATAATGCTTTATACTTCTTTAACTTTATCCTTGTTAGTTTTGTGTATACTTACCTCTGCTTTATTGCAGCCTGTAGTCTTTCATCTTGACTCCTTCTTGACAGATTGTTGCTCCTAAGTATGTAAATTTGTTCACATACTTGATCTTCTGTCTATGGATTGTAATCTTCTCTTGTTGCCATTCATTTTTTATTCTCATTATCTTGGTGTTACTCTTGGTCACTGTAATCAAATTCTGCTGCTTTATTCTCAGTGAATGTATTGTCTAGTGAAGGAAAGTAGTCTGCAGAATCTAAGTATAAACCAACTTGCTTGACAACATCCATCTAATAATATTTCATTCTCTTAGTCCTTTCTTCCTTTCTTCCTTAAGTACTTGGTACTTAATACTTTAGGTCAACTTAAATGCGTTAATTATTTTCATTTTCATTCTTCTTTCAGTCTCAATGTATTGTATACTGGGCCCAGTTGTTCAAAAGCCAATTAGCGCTAAGCTAGGGTTAAATGTTTAACCCAGGATCTTGTTTCCAATATCAGAAGAGAAGGTTTTAGCTGTAATTTAGGAATTAACAAGACTTTTCCTAGAAAAATCCAAACAGTATTCATAAATAACCATTTACCTTTTCTTAAAGAAAAAATTCCTTTTTAAATTTTTGCTCAACCCGGTGTTAAACTTAACCAGCCTTTGAACAACTGGGCCCTGGTGATCTCCTTAACCTATACTTAGTTGTAGGTCATACCGAACTTCTAGTGTTCACTGCCTAATCTGCTGACCTAAGACCCTTGCGGCTTCCATTCAATTACTGAAGCACTTATGTAGACATTCTGGATCCGTGTTCTCTTTGTGTTGTGGATGTTCGTATGCGGGAACAACATTCCAGTTATCACCAGTTTGTTTATGTCACAGATCTCGTATAACTGCTCAGACTGCTTTTTATTTCCATACTATATAAAGGCACTCCTGGCTGCCACTGTATGGACCATGTGTGACCTCGGAGCTCTGCATCGATGAGGGAGGAAAACCGGACTACCCGGAGAAAAACCCTTGGAGTCAGATAGAGATGAAAAAACATCTGCCCACATGCAGACCCCGGGAGTTGTTCCCGGGTCATAGAGGTGGGAAGCGCGAGTGATGATCACTATGCCAACCTGATTCCCAATCCTCCCTGACTGCAATCTTAAGTAGAACTGTGGTCTGGCAAGATCAACAACTGCGTCCGCAACTTCATTGTATTTGTTACATGTATTTTTTACTTAATTTGAATCTTCGTGATCAGACAAAGGTGTTGCAGTTAATGTTCTTTCTTTTGGTTTCTATAGTGTTTGCTGCCGAGTTGATGAAATTGAAAAACCAAACTGGAATAAGGATATTTTCACTGTACTTAGAATATGAAATAAAGAAAGATGACCACTCATATCACGTTAGAAGTGTGAAAATAGGTGTTAATCTATTGTAATGATGTCAATTGATCCCAAGGGAACTTCTTTATTGCTAATTAACAAAACAGCACTATCCAGGTGTGCTGTATTCGTGTTCACCCATGGTTCCCTTTCCCTTCCGAATCTGTTAATTCGACGTCACACTACAAAGCTGTCAGTATATCTGGCTCATGGTAATTTTCGGCAATAAGTGCTTTATAATTTCTCACTGCTTGCTGGTTTTTAGAGGAATTCCCTATCTGCACTTCGACTTCAACGAGAGTTCAATTACTATTCCGCCTTGAATGAGTGGGCTTCTCGAATATTTCATGTCGCTAACTTGTACGTTCACAGTAGTACCAAGCAGAATGATAAATCGTATTAGCGTTGATATCTTTCGTAGAAGGTGTATAACTACGGATGGTGTAAGTTGACTAACAGTCTTTTTTTACTGCAGCAACTGCGCAGCGGTTGTGCGGACTATTTTTCTCGTGAACCGATTTGTGGCAAGCTTCTCGTTTACTCTAGCATTCCACAGCTCCATAAAAACGTGCAAACTGCGTAATCCACATGTATGGGAATGCAAAATTTTATACGTAAGAATTTAAGAACCGTTTCAGCATGAGAAGCTGAGAATACAAAAATGTTTACACTTTCGTGTTAAAAAACAGCCGATAACGTCACAGTCGACCGTAAAAAAGCGTTGACGTTGATCGCGTGAAACGTACCGGATGGTGGAATTTCAGATTGTTTTAGCGACATAGAATTTTGAATAATCACTTAATACGCTAAATGAAAGCGTCACCAAAATTTCATGTATCAATGTATTTGATGTTATTTAAGATAGAGGTTTAACACGTAATGCTTTGGAAAACATGAAAATTATTTTTATAGATACATTAGTTTTTAGTCACCCTACAATAATAATACGATGTCAATGCTCTAAAGTCAACCCATAATTGCCGTTAAGTCAGACAGTTATCTGATACTCTAAAACTCAGTAACGGTGGTCTTAATTATTATATTTTCTTCCAGTTAGTGACAACTATCATTGTGAAAATGAAAGTCTTCTAGAAACATGGAAACCCAAACTGCAGTATTTCCTGAATAAATCTTTTGCTGAATTAAGGTAAGTTAGCTGTGCAAGTTTTGCGTGTTACATGACTAGAAAGTAGGGTTAGTGGACTAGTGCACACTCTAGTGAATGCTTTGGTGGACTGGTAAACTATTTGTGCTTAAACTAGCCCGAGTGTCCAGGAAAATAGTGTTACCTATGAGGGATAAATATTTCGAAATCTTTTGCTCCTGTTTCAAATAAATATATTTCATTACAAATGTTTAAGCATTCATCTGTATGACCTATTCTGCCTTAAAGCGACTTCTTTCTACAGACAAACTGGGTAGATGTTGATGGAATGATTTTGTGTCATGGGCATGTGGCCTGCAATGAAAAATGAAAGGTTATTGTAGGTGGAGCAAAGTAGTGTATTGAAAACTAATTCCTGGTAGTGTAATATGAATATGAAAAGCTGATAAAGTCTAGTAAAAAATGGGAAGGGCTATTAAATCTGAGTGATTACTAGTCCAGATGTTTAGTGAAAAAAAGTCTAGTATCTGTCCCTGGTTTAGTAGTCATTCTTCAAATTCGACCAAAATTAGCGTTACTAGATATGTAAAGTTTCTGATATTTTTCATTGTTAGTAATGATATTTATAGAGAGGCACTATTTCAATGATATTTTAGGAAATGAGAATAAAGCTGTCCTTTTTAACCTAAAATCTATTTCGTTGAACCCTGTTAAATGTTTTTGATAATGTTGATGATGGCGGTGACGGTAATGATGACGACACTGATGACAATGATTACAACGACAATGGTGGTAGTGATGGTGATGACAATGGCAATGATGCTGATGACAATGGTGGTAGCGATGATGATGACAACGACAATGATGACGATGACAATGGTGGTAGTGATGATGATGACAATGACAATGATGACGATGACAATGGTGGTAGCGATGATGATGACAATGATGACGATGACAATGATGACGATGACAATGGTGGTAGCGATGATGATGACAATAATAACGATGACAATGGTGGTAGCGATGACGTTGATGATGACAATGAAGACCTGTGACAATGACGACGACAGCGATGATGATGATGGTGATTCCATTTTTCATCCTTGTAATTTCCGTGAATGAAGCTACAATAGCCTGATTATCTTCAGTGCCATGGCCTTAACACCTTTTGAAAATCTTGTTTGATTATAAGCATCTTCAGTTGAACCCCGTTGGACTAGTAAACCAAAGATGTGAGGTTCGATTCCCTCCAAGGGCTGTATATGTTATTTTTCTTGTATTTCTATCTTTGACTTTCAATGTTTCAGTTATTGATGAAAACGAAAAAAAGAACATCAGTGTTTTAAAAAAATAATCTGAGACAACAATTTGTTCATCTATATTGTGATTATAGTTTGAACAAAATTAATGTATACAAGGGCAAAACTGGTGTACTTATTGTTGACCCCGACAATTCGAAACCTAGCTAAATCGAAGTATTTTTCGTTTCCCATGACACTTCAAATTATCGGGGTTTAACTGTACCCAATTTCTTCCTCTGTTTGTCTTCGATCTTCATTGTTTTTAGTCAACTAAATCGTTCTTTCTTTTACCAGCTTGTTTATGTTTTCTGTTCATTAATTTCGTCTCAAAGGTACTTTCTGTTTTGCTATAAAAACTGTTTAACAAAGGATCTTTATCGCCAGATTTCAAATGTATTTGATATGGTGAAACGCAATGTATTAAAAATAAAACTTATATTTTAGATAATTATAATAATAGATAGCCTTATACCTACTGCAAGAATTACTTTTCATTGTTGCTAGGGGCACTGCAGCTGTTGGATTTTCTGTTTTCTAAACTGGTGAAAGCAGTAATTAAAGGTCAAAGTCATTATTTTTAGTTAGAAAAGTTAACGTTTTAGTATTTTTTGTTGTTGTTTTCAGGATTGAAGAACTCTTTAACATTATTGTGGAGTTTCCAGATTCCCTTCCTGCACTCAACGATCTTAAGGTGACTCAAAGCTGTGATATGATATCTTTAACGTTTACATTGACAATTGACTGCTAACATCTAACACTCTTTCTTTTTAAGCGTATAATTTGGAGTAGTTCAGCACAAAAAAATAAATGCATGTTCAGATATTTATGACAAAATCCCCTCATCTTGATTTGCGAACAAGTAGATCTGTAGAGTGTATTATTGTTTCCCTACTCTTGAGTATTTATCAGTGGAGTTTGAAGACCTTTTAAGCTTGAAATATAACATGTTTTGACAGCAGTTACAATTGCTATCATCAGAGTAATGTAGGACTAAAGTTAAGCGAAATCCTTTTACGAGCCTAGTGGCCCATGAATCGGCGCTTATCTCCGGATTCCGTCGTGTTAAGCAGATGAGAGTCTTTGACTTTCCCTAGGCGGGAAACTAATCCATCGCAGGTTAGCTTCTAGCAGACACTCGTACTCATTTACCTATCCCGGAAGGATGGAAAGCTAAGTTACAGTAAAAACCCGCATATAAGAACCTGCTTTTTTAGAGTTTGGCAAAACAGGTTCTTATATTTTGGGGTACTTACTGGCATTTTAGCCTAAA
>JAOBRB020118393.1:0-13581 GCA_027575285.2 Zoanthus pulchellus
AGGCATCATCAGTCATTATCAAGGTAGAGAAAGAATTTTTGTTTTCATTTTTGTAAGAGCTTTCTACCCATAGTTGATGGTAAGGCATCATCAGTCATTATCAAGGTAGAGAAAGAATTTTGTTTTCATTTTTGTGGTTTTGTCTTTTTATTAGATAAGTCTTCCTCTTCCCATGGTGTTGAAGCAGTTGCACAAAAACACGATGAAGAAATCAAAAATGACCCACTGGTATTGCAGAGACCAATAAACACCGAGCAAGTTGAGCTAAAGGAAGATCTGCAACCTACCAGCAATTCAGCTGCCAGCTTAACAGAAACAGGTCGACATATTAGTTTTGATCATGCTGAAAAATATAAAAACCTAAATGGCTTTATTCATTGCGAACACCCAACAGGAAACAACCTCTTAAATTGCGATGGTACAGAAAAAACAAGCACGTCAGGGTTGATGCAGTCAAGTGTAAATTACATAAGTAGTTGGAGTCGGAGCATTGAACCACCAGGTGCTAACTGTAATCATAACAACTCATCAGGTTTGGAACAGAGCCGTAGTTTATTAAGTGATGAGCAATACAAGTTTGAACCTGAGAAATTTAGAGCAGGTGAACAGGAGAGGTTAAGACAACAAGCTTTTGGAGAAAATTCTGCACCAAAGATCGTTTGCATGGACTATGGTGCAAACCAAGAGCTTACAGATGATGCCTTACCCTCAACTATGGGTAGAAGCTCTCCTGCTGGGAGTTTGACCAGCCTTGATAGTCTTGATGAGGTACCTAAGGCTGGCACCATTGCAACACAAGGAGTTAGGACTGAGGCAACACAGGCGGGAATCATTTCAAAGAGTAAAAGAGGGAACTCTGCATCCAGACGACGAGTCAAATTTTGTGACAGTATTGAGTTTGATGACGGTGTTGTTGGTCAGTTAGTTACTCACGAAAAGCAGAGTACCAAACATTACATTAATCTATATAACCAAAACTTGGCACAACAGCAAGCTGAAGCCACTAAATCTGTAGATGTAACGTCAGTGACAACATCGGTTGTTTTAAGCGGTTCAGTTGGAGCAACTGCGGCAAATGATGTGTGTAGTTCACTTAAGGTATATTCTAAACCTTCGGAGAAAAAGAGTGTATATACGGACACTAATTGCCAGAAGGAACCAATTAGTGCCAAGATCGGACCCTCATTTAATGGTAATCTCAAGATGACCTCCGTTGGTGCGTCAGCTCAAGCTGTGAGACAACAATATTCTAAAAGTAACAAGCCATCAGCTTTAAAAATAGATGGTACCCGAATAGCTGTTGCAAGGCCAGGTATTTATTCATCAGCAAAGTTTCATCCTGTTGCTACAGAAACAACTGTGTTAGATAGAAGAGATTCCATAAAGTCATCAGATGTTAGTTCCAAGGATCCTTATATTATCACTGCTGCCATTGATACAACACATCCATGTGATGAAAACAATGGAGGTACTGTGCAGGATAGTTTGGAGTTATTGAGTGACAGTCTGGATGAATCAGACAATAATAATAGTCAAGGAACATGTAGCCATTCTTCAGATATCTGTATAGCAAGGGAAAACGTAAGTGAGTCTGAAGTTGGCAAAAACTATCATGATGTGTCATCCGTGAGTCATTTGCTCTGTAACGAAATTAAGGGAGAAAAGCCAAAATTCCCAGAAAAAGAAGAACTTAGCAGTGATAATGCAGCTTCAAAAGATAGTATTCAGAGTTCTTTTGTTAACCAAGTGATATTTTCATCTCCAGCAACAGTTACCTGCATTGGCAGTAAATGTGGATCAAACAATGCACCAGACTACACTCAAACCCAGGAATACTTAGAATTTGAATCGCACCCAACACATTTGTCTGACAAGAAAACAGACATCAGTAATAGCCAAAGAACGACTGGTATCCAGGCCAGTTCCCAAAATGTAGTTTCAGATAATGAAGAGATAAACAATGCATTGCACTTTCAAAGCTTGATTCCAAGATCTAACACAGGTTCAACTTACTCCTCACACTCAGTGGTTGGTATGCCGACATATCCACCATTAGCAAAGCCAATGTTGTCACAACCATCGATACTGCAAGCAAATCAACCTAAATCATCAAGCTATTATTCCCAAACAGGATTATCTCACAATGAAGTTTCAAGAGCTACTTTTAATGATTGCTCTTCAACTAGGATGTCATATGATTGCTCGTTGACCTCAGGTTATTCATTTGCTGAAAATCCAACTGGATGTAACTCTTCATCATCTACAAATGCTTTAACCAGTCATTCAAAACAAGAGTCATCAAACACATCAAGTGGACTTGGTTTTTATAGTGATAGGCAGGCTCCAATATCATATGTTATTTCAAATGATAACCAAGATGTAAAGAGAAATAATGAGTCGTACGTAAGATCTTTTCACTTTGACGGTAATGATCGAAAACGATCACAGAAAGTGAGTCAGAATAGGAAACCACCAACAGGGATGAAGTCAACTGGGCCAAAGCATTCCAGTGCGAGAAATGACAAAGATAAACCACGAAAGCAAATATCTAGGAAAAGAACTCCGAAAAATAACAACAGACCAAGATCAAATACCGAGAGGCCAACGAGAAAGACATCACAGAAAACTAACACCACAAAGAGTGAAGCCCATAGTAACTATGATGTTGTTGATGATCAAGTGATGAAAGACATTGTAGAAGACATGGGTAAAATCACGTTGGAGAATAGGTTGTACCCTGCGTTCTCACTCACCCCAACAAACGTAACAACCCAAAATGGAAGCGGTCAGGTAGATTTCCAGAATATTGAAGAACGTGATAAGCAGTTTAAGGATTATGATCATCAAGGAAATTCACATGAACAACAATTTCACGCAGGTCATTCTAGTGTCAGTCGGAGAGTGCATATTCCGAGAGCCTCCTCTGCAACTGTTCGAACCCACCCAAATTCAATAGATCGAAGAGCATCAATAGAACCAAATAAAAAGAGAAGTCAGTCAGCAAGAATTGTTTACACGCATTCAGATCCAAATAGAACTTTGTCTCAGTCAAACTCTCAACAGGGGAGTCGTGCTATAAACTCAAAAGTCACACCGCCAAATAAAAGAAACGATATTTATGTACCATATACAACTGGAATGGAAGCTTGGAGTGCGAATAACGGACCCCCTGGAAATCTGTTATCTTCTCAAGTACAATATCCTGATGAATCTCCACCTCATCTAAAACAATCAGTATCACTTGACAAGACACCCACTGATGAAGAAATAAATTTTTTGTGGGATAGAGTGCGAGTATGTTTGGGTCAGAAGAATACACAGTCTGCAGGTTCAGATTCTTGTGTCAATAAAGTTGATGTCCGTCATTCGAGAAAAGTCTCTGGCCCATCTATGCCAAAGTATAACCAAACACCTTCAGTAACGTATTTCATGGGTTCTTCCACTCCTAATGTGCACCGTACTACTTCAGCAACTTCGACTCTTAAAAGGTATGGATCGTATGACTATCTACAGCGTTATGGATCAAACGACAGCATCAATATGAGGAGAACATCGCTGCTTCAGCAACGGGCAGCAAGAGGTACTTCCGAGCAGAATAGTGGGGTGTTGTCAGGGCAACCAAACCATTACCAGCAACAGCTTGGTCCTACCTCCAGCAGACAAGGACCGGCACTGACTTCCAGTACACGAAGTAAGTATATTAGTGATTGAGTCAATGGTGAAATGGTTAAACTAGTGGTTCCTCGGCTGAATAAACTGTACTTCCACCGTTAATACTATGTTGATGTTGAGTTCTCTTCTGCCTGTTTCTTAGATTGCTTCTTGTCGTGCTGTGTGTAAATGGTAACCTCTGCAGGGTTCCCACAGGTCAGGGAAAAATGATTTGACTTCAAGGTCAGGGAAAAGTCAGGGAATTTTGATTTGAGTAAGGGAAATTTTTTTTTGTCAAGTCAGTGAAAATCATGGAATTTTGATTTGAGTAAGGGAAAATCTTTTTTTTTGTCAAGTCAGTTTAAAGTCAGGGGATTTTGAATCAAGTTTTTGCTTATAGAAAATAGTTGCCTCAAGAAATATCCGAAGTGTAGTTAGTTTGCAGACAGCACTCATACTCGTGACAAAACAAGAGCTAGCTCAAACAAATATAGGGCCAACTCATGTTATTTTTAGGCAAACTCGCCATCTCATGTAATTATAGAAACATATCTGTTCAGGGAATTTGAACTCAGACATTGCCATTTCTCTGACTAAAGGGTCAGTGAAATGTAGGTTTTGGTCATTGAAAAGTCAGGGAATTGTTTTCCTGGCCTATGAGTGAGAACCCTGCTCTGTTGTACACTGTTCAGAGTTTGTCCGTTAATGCTCAACCTAACGAATCAAACATTTTGTTGAACATTATCAAACATTACGTTGCTGTATGCAACGTGCTGATCCGATTGAAAGGCACATTCAAACATGATTGTTAGTGTTGGACATTTTTGCTTGCTTGCACAAATATAAACCATGATTTCATGCCTGGTACTGAAATCCAACATTGTTGGATGATGTTAAATTCTTTGAGCACTCCAGCATCCAACAATGATCAAACACCGTCCAATAAAACCTACAAATGTTGGATAATTTTTGACCAACATGTTTGATCCATTGAACAGTATTTAACGGATAACTGACTCCAGTCTAGTAGTAATTCAGTTTTGGCTGGTAGCTTTTCTGTTTCCGATCCGCTGGCCACTTTGGCTAGTTAACAAAACGAAGTAGGCTATGAACCTTTTTCGGTTTTTCTCAAGGAGGATGGGGGGGGGGGGACATTTCAGGGCCCAGTTGTTAAGTTGATTAGCAAAAATCCAGTGTTAAATGTTAAACCCTCGATGTTGTTTCCATTCTTACAAGGAGAGATTTTAGCTGTAATTTGGGGATTAACAAGATTTTTCCTAGAAAAATCTCAACAGTATTCATAAGTATCCGTTTACCTTTCCTTAAAGAAGAAATTCCTATTTGATTATTTGCTTAATCAAGGGGTAAACTTAACCAGCCATTGGACAACCGGGCCCAGGACTTCAACGCTTTAGTAAATTATTGTTTGACTTGTAACATCTACAGTTTGGTGAAACTAACCACTAGACTAGAAAGCTGCAAACTTAGTGTTGAACTGTTGTACTCTTTGGTTACTATTTACAAGATACTGTATTAGAGACAAATGAATCATATCGGTAGTTTGTTGACGTTCTTTGTTATTCTTGAAACGCACAAATTTAAAGTTAAAACTTTAAATATTATTATTATATGGCCATTTCTCAAAAGGACTGGCAACAGACTAATTCAAGAACTTGATTGATTAAAATTGATCTTGACCGCGGTCTAGATTTTCCCATCTAGACCGGCATCTAAACCGATCTTGTCGTAACTGTTGTTTTTGTTCCTTTGCTTTCTTGTTTGGCCATATAATAAACATCTTATTATTATTATGTATGGGAGAATCTTGACCTCGGTCGCTGGTACAGACTTCACTGAGTTCAGTCTGTAACTGGCGACCTCAGTCAAGATTCTCCCATAAAGACCTCCCGCTCGGTTAATAACAGCTAAATACAAAATGTGTTTATCTTTGTCTCACTGCATTTAATTTCGCTGAAAACTGCTATGAAAACTCCGCCTCGTAAGGTATGTTCTGCCATCTTGGATTTTAGATACCCTGGCACGTGATAGCACCAAGATGACGGAACATGTCTGACGAAGCTGAGTTGGTCGTTTTTTTGCTTATTAACAACGGCATGTTGTTTGATAATTTATTAAAGTATGCCTCCAAATGTTTACGAAAATTGTTTTATAGTGACAGCCTACTTGCAAAGTAATGAGCACCATTTTGCTATAGTATCAGGATTTCATCGATACGTTTTTTTGACTGATTGGTAGATTAAAACAAAGAAAATTTGAACTCCCATTCCTATGAACTACGAGTTTGAATAGCCTATTCGGGCTTCGGGCTATGGTCTCGTGGGCGACTAACTCGCAGTCCATTCCTCCTGGGCCCAGTTGTTCAAAGGCTGGTTAAGTTTAACCCTGGGTTAAGCAAAAATTCAAACAGGTATTTCTTCTTTAAAAAAAGATAAACGGTTATTTATGAATGTTTCTTGGAATTTTCTTGGAAAAGTCTTGTTAATACCAAAATTATGGCCAAAATCTCTCCTTGTAAGACTGGAAACAAGATGTGGGTTAACCATTTAACCCTGAGTTAGTGCTAATCGGCTTTTGAACAACTGGACCCTGGAGTTCTAATTGACAAAAATGGACTGTGTGGTTGTCATTCTGTTTTCACTTTGAGCAAAACTCCGCAAAACAACTGGATACAAAGTCAACACAGCTTAATTCCATAGCCGTCTGGTTAGCCCGGTTGGTAAAGTGTCAGTCTTATCGTGCGGGAGGCGCTGGTTCGATTCCTGGCCAGACCAACACTGAGGGTCATAAAATGTTTGAGGAGAAAAAGTGCTGCCTTTGCTGTAACATCTGCAAATGGTTAGACTTTCACGTTTTCTTGGATAAGGGCGTTAAACCGTAGGCTATCGGGGACTATGTGTAAGTTTGTGTGTGTTATGATGTGAAAGGTCTCCCAAATTAGAGTGGAGTAAAAATGGTGTCCCCAATTAGTAGGCCTTTGGCCGGCTAGAAAGACTTGACACCTAAATAAAGTCTTTTTGTGACAAATATACAATATTTTTCTGGGAAATTCCTTCTTGATCTGTGTAACATTTTTATAAATTTTATTCCATAGCTCGTGGACAGCAGCCGCTTTCCGAGACAGAAATGCGGGCAGTTATGAAAGCTTCACATACAAATCAGAAGCATGTGGAGTCTTCAGCTCCAGCGAACCTGGGTTATGAGTACCGACAGCAATATCAAGCTCTAAATCGAGCAAGAAAAGGTAAATGGAACAATTTTGGGTATTACAACAATCTTTGAAACGGATGTACTGTTTTTTCAGAGAGAGGGTATTTTTCAAATATATATTTCTTATAAATAGAGTTAATTTTTTCATCTCATTTTTTTGTAACTGACCAACAAACAATGTAAAGGCTCTATACTTTGAAATCAGCTAAATACCAAAATATATGACACATATTCTCCTAACCCTTAAAAAGAAAATGAAAAAAGTAAACTTTGTAAATACTGATATTTCTTAAGTAGTGCTCACATTCCGTGTAAATACTGATATTTCTTGAGTAGTGCTCACATTTCGTGTAAATACTGATATTTCTTGTGTAGTGCTCACATTGCGTGTAAATACTGAAAATATTTCTTGAGTAGTGCTCACATTCCTTGTAAAACTGTTTGTTGTAATATTAAATTTTTTATTATTGTTTATTTTCGTTTGATTTATTTTGATTTGTATAATCTTTAAGATAATTTTATTCTTATTTTTTTTGCTAAGCTAGTTGATGTTTCTTTAATTTAGTAGTTATTAAAACTGGATTCCATCATACAAGCTTTGCTTTCTTTAGATTCCATCCACTCGTATAATAATACAATCTACATAATTATGTAGAAATTGTTATAGAAAGTTTATTATATTGCTTGAAAAATTAACGTTGTTATTTTTTCCTGTCATTCATTTTTCATTTCGTTCATTTTTCATTTCATTCATTTTTCATTTCATTCATTTTTTTATTTTTTTTATTTCATTCATGTTTTAATTTCATTCATTTTTCATTCATTTCACGCTTAGTATTGGAACTGGTTTTACAAAACTTTGATCAATTTAATTCTGGTTAAGTTCAAAATTCTAAGAGTAATTTCTTTCTGATGCATGCAAAGTGCTGTTCAGTTTTACCAGTCAAAGAAATACTCAATTCCAAAATTCCAGCCCAAAGCATGGTATAAAATGTTGGAAACAGGAACATGGAATAAGAATTAAACCCTGGGTTAACACTAATTGGGTTTTGAATAGTCGGTGCCTGAATTGATACTTATTCATGTTTTTTTAAACATTTTAGAACCAAGTGCGCTATCGTTGGAAGAGCAGAAACTATTGGAGTCATTAGATCGCCTTAATGAAAGATTAAGAGGTATAAGTTCTGTGTAGTTGGTTTTATTGTGATTTTATACTAATACGTAACAAAAATACTACAAGTTAGTAAGAGTTTTTGGTTATCTTTGGTATGTTCGATGCGAAACGTTATATCTTAGAGAAGACAATTCAAAGTCCGTCTAAACGTCGTATAAACTCAAATGAAAGCTGCATCGAACATCCCAAAGTTAACCAAAAACTTTTCCTAATCTTTATGCGAAATTCAGAAAAGTTCAAGTGCACAGCAAAAATACTATAAAAGTTTTGCACAAACTAGCAAACTTTATTAATTTAAATTCTAGTTTCAAATAAATTGTCTGCCCTCTAATTTTGGCAGAATACACAGAAGCACTCTAGGACTAAAATGACATTAAAAAAATACTCGTCGTATTTTGGGACACCATAATATAGATAGGACCCTACGCTCGCTCTGATTGATCCAAAATCTATGTTTTATCAGAGTTTATAATATATAGATAAGGCCCTGCGCGCGCCCTTTTTGGTTAAAGATCTATGTTCTATTATAGACATAAAAACGAACCCGCGCGCTCTGTTCAGGTTGTCAGGTGATGTTACAAAAAGTACACGCCACTTCTAATTCTCGCTACAAATATTTTTTTGGTTGCGCGATTACCACCTACACGAAAATTTGTCACGCAACCAAACAGAAAGCAAATGGTCTGCCATTGGTTTTTAATGCACTTTCAGACAAAAACGAGCGCAACTGCAACATTAAATTTCGTTGCGTGACAAGTTTTCCCTGTATGTGGTAATACAAGCAACCTGTATTGCAAAAATGTTTTAAAGTAATAACTTTAAAAAAAAATAAAACAAGTAAAAAGTATGTGTACATGTAATTACAAATCTAATTATGGTAAATTTTTGGGTATTACTGTTTATTATCATGAATCTAAATTTGTTCAAGACTTTGAGTTAGGATAAAACAAATTTGTCTCCCTATTGAGTGGGAATATTGCATCTAAGAACATCAATTTTGCCTCTGACACAATTACAAATAAGTATTAACATCAAGTATTTTTAATGGCTTTACATTTATTTGTCCCTTTGACACAATTGTTTCACAATGTTTTTACACTGAAATTCTCTATTTTTGTATTTATTCTTTTTTAGTCCAGCAAGTCGTTACAAATCAGCTAGCTCAGAAAACAAGAGAGTGTGATTCAAAACCAACCAACCAGTCCCAGGTAGGAGATTGTTTGTGTTATATTGGGTGGACAGTTTTGGCTGATGCTCTTCATTTTTTTAGTTTTTTTTTAAATTACATTTTACACGCAATGAAATGTAAAGGAACACAAAAAGAAAAAGAAGAAAATGAAATAAATAATAATAGAAATAGAATAAATAATAAAAATAGAAATGAAATAAACGATAATAAAAATTACAGATGTTACAAGATTAAAATGTGTATACAGCTATCCTAAAAATTAGAGGTTGGCAAACTTTGCCAAATCATAACGCGGTGTTTTAAGCAGTTGTTTTAAAAGCTATTTTTCTGATAAATAGAGTAAAAGCTGAATGCTGAGTAGATCTTTGTCCAGAGCAGATCCGGTTTTGTGTTTGTGTTAAGCGAAATAGTTTTTGACTGCACTTTGTTGTGCTAAAAGCGTAATGCGCGTGGGATGTGGCTATGAAAATAAACATCAAGTGATGTGCTAGTAGCTAACTTGAAGGCACAATATAGGTGGTCACATTGGTAGTGGGTTTTACCCCTAAATCTACCGTAAAAATTAGCGAGCCTTATTGCTAGCAGCCATGGACAGCTGGTTCGGCCTTTTTAGGCCTCTGATCAGCATGGCATAGCTTGGCAAACATGATCAGCTTCCCCGGCAGAAACAACATATATTGTGCTAAAAGCCTAATACTTGTGGAATGCGGCTATGAAGATAAACATCAAGTGTAGATAGGACAAATGTGCTAGTAGGTAACTTGACTCCCGTTTGCATGGTTTTCGTTTCTTCTGGTAGATTTCCATTCCATGTTTGGCACTTGGATTTCAATATTTGAGGAATTTTTATTTTATATTATTATTTTGTCATTACTTATTGTTTTCTTCGTTTTTACTTAAGTATCTTATGAATTTGCTGACAAGAGGGTAGCACTAATTGCATTCAATAAACTGTTCCCCAGATCACCCTTGGTAACTCGCGCATAAAATGCTTCAAAACGTCTTTCGTCCGATGCTTTCAAAATATGTCTGCTATTTTACAAAACTGTCAAAATCGCTGCCCTTGACGAGTTACCTTACAATATTTCAAATTGTAAATACATACAGTGGCGGATCCACAAATTGTAGAAGGGGGGTGAATAATACAAAGAATTTACCAGTGACTCAAGGAGAAGAAGGGTGGCAGGTACAAAGAATGTACCAGAAATTGAAGAAAAGTGGGGGTGAAAACTCACCCAATTCACCCCCCTGTATATCCGCCCCTGATAAGAGACATATTATTTCTTCCAACGCAGTCATCATTTGTGATAATGCTGTGTCATGGTAGTACAATGATGGCAATTATGAGTGTTTTCTATTAATTTTTCAGTCAAAAGCTTTCAATGGCAAAGGTATAAAGCTTATCCATGACTACCATGCACTGCGCGAACGTTGGTCGTCCTGCTATTGTCAAATTAAGCAGCTAATATCGCATAAACTACACGTGCTAGCCATTCAAAGAGCATAGTTTTTCGAAAGCAATACCACATAGAATTGACTTCTCAAAACTAGAAAAACACTCTGTGATGCAGATCTCCGCCAAGCATATTGTGATTTCTGGCAAGAAAGACGGGACCAGTACTATAGAAATGAGTCACAGCCATTGTGCGCATAATTAACTAGTTTACATATTAAGGTTTTCGGGCCGTTTTTTAATGTTTTTCAGTTCTGCTTTACTTAAAATCTGGGTGGTCGTATCCTTGCTCCCTGAAATTTAATTTATCAAGCCTAACTAAATTATTTATCACCACATTTTCGAAACGGTCGAAAACTGCTTGTTGTCAACAACTACTACGCAATTTTCCTTTTCTAAAAAGGAAGCTTAGTTCTCGACAAATTTTTATTTAGCGTTTTGTTGTTCTAATTTACTTACTGCGTTTATTAGTTTTAGATAACAGTTGGTTGTCAATAAATGATTTTTGTCGACAACTAAACGTCCACAGTGTAAAGGCCCTTTGAGTTGATTAACTAATCAAACGTTTGCTCAATAATTACTTCAGTTGATAGTTACGAAAATTGAATTTAGTCTCGTATTGATTCCAACCATCATTACTGTATAGCTGTTATACAACTTTATGCTCAATGTTTTGAAGTATGCTGATATTGTTGTCAAAATAATAATCACTTTTGTGAGTGTTTTTCTTTTCTATAAAACAATTTTAAAACACGGACTGAGTCCTTGATTTAAAACGCGAACTCAGTCCGTGATTTAAAACGCGAACTCAGTCCGTGATTTAAAACGCGAACTCAGTCCGTGATTTTAAACGCGAACTCAGTCCGTGATTTAAAACGCGAACTGAGTACGTGATTTAAAACGCGAACTGAGTCCGTGAGTCTAGTCCAGTCTAGGTCAGTCCATGTTTTACAACATGCCCCCGGGAAATGCAAAACTACACAAATTGCGGTGGTGATTTTTATAATTTGACGAAACTGATTTAAAACGCAGGACTTCTACACAGTCCCTGGTTTAAAACGCAGATGCAGTCCCTGGTTTAAAACGCAGACTCAGTCCCTGGTTTAAAACGCAGACGCAGTCCCTGGCTTAAACGCAGACTCAGTCCCTGGTTTAAAGCGAAGACTCAGTCCCTGGTTTAAAACGCGGACTCATTCCGCGATTTAAAACGCGGACTCAGTCTAGTCCAGTCTAGTTCAGTCCATGTTTTACAACATGCCCCCGCGAAGTGCGAAACTAAACAAATTGCGGAGATGATTTTTATAATTTGGCGAAACTGACGCCAATGTGCACTATCCAGACAATAGAGCGTGACGAGCCATTTTACTTCCAGCCACATTAAATGACTAATAATTTCGTTTTGGTCATTTTCATCGGTTTCAAACTGAATCGTAACCTTAAGAACCCCAACTGGTAGGATGCTATTTACATAGCGTGGTCGATATGACTCGGCGTTCACCAAGACAACTCCAGATAGTGTTCAGAGTGGGATTTGAACCCCAACTGATTGGAGATAAACCAGTTAGCTGTTTACAATTATATCGGCTACACAACTCGTCATCTACACTAGAGAATCGAAGAACACAAACTAGAATCCTCTGCCGTTGGACGACATATGAAGAAAGTACACAACATCAAAAACCCAGTTTTGGAAAATAACTTTACAGTTCTTAAAAAATGCAACGGAAAATTTGACTGTATTTTATATATGAAATGTTTTTAATCCGTAGAAGAAAACCTAACTTAAATATTCAAAGTGACTCTATAAAAGCCAAGGTATTTGTTTGAATTTTTTCGTTCACTTTATTGTCTTTTGTAAATAATTCACTGTTTTGTCTATTTAAATTCTTAACCTTTTGTACGCTTAGCCGCATTGTATGCCTATTTTTTGTAATTAACATACTCTTGTATTGCATAAAATTATATTATACTCTGTTGAATTAAAATTACTTGATAACGTCGTAAAAAAGTATATCAGCGTTAATCTTTACTCTAAATACTTTCTTTAAATTAAAAACTTAAAAATTGATCTATTAGGTTAAAGATTTTTATTATAAGTGTTGTAAAATGTTTTAAATGGCATGCAAAATATTTATATTTTGCTGCCGTACACGGAATTTCAACACAGTTTCGCTTGTTTTTGTTTTAAACTATTTATCATACAATTTGAAGCGCTTCTGCTAAAACATTTTTGTTCTTGGTCAAATGATATTCTTTGTTACAATACTTTGAAATTTGAAACGTTTCAGCCATCTTGGTTCGTGGTTGCGTCCAGAGTGGGACTGGTAATAGCCCTGAGTGACGTCAGTCATGTTTCTAAAATTGTCCAAAAATAGAAACTGAAGGCAAACAATGGTGAATACGTAAATATATTCGTCAGATGATATTATCAATAACGAAAATTAAATGTTGTCTGGTAATGTTTTTGTTTCAAATTATGCCGGTATCGTTTGGCACTGACGTCATTCACGACTATCGCCAGTCCTTTTCAGGACGCGGCCATGAACCAAAATGGCGGAGACTTTTCAAATTTGAAAGTATTATAAAAAGATTATCATTTGACCAAGAACATAAACGTTTTTGCAAAAGTAATTAAAATTGTATGATAAATATTTAAAACAAAAACAAGAAAGAAGGTTTAGTTGCACTTAAGTTGCACGGACGTGGTTGGCGCAGTTGGTAAGATCTCTGCTTTCCAACCACAAGGTCTCGAGTTCGACCCCCGGCACTTTGCCGAGATTCGAATATTTGTGTGACCTTCTTTTCCGCTTAGGCCAACTCAGCTTTCCATCCTCCCGGGGTAGGTAAATGAGTACCAGCGTCTGCTGGGAGCTAACCTGCGATGGA
>JAOBRB020118497.1:0-13576 GCA_027575285.2 Zoanthus pulchellus
ACAAAACGATCGACTAACAAGAATCTTGATGTTTACATAAATTATCTTACCCCCACCAGCGGGGGTAACTAAAAGACTACTTTTATCCGTACTGAAGTTATAATGGCTTGATTTTACCGAACTAAATAATCAAATAATTAATAGTCGCGTGTTTCTTTTTCTTACTATGAAATCGATTAGAAGTTTTAATAATAATTAATGAAAATCAACAATCAGATACAATGCAACCTTGATTATCATTACTTTAGGTCCTCTAACTTTTTTTTTAGCAAAGAATAAAACAAGAATGAAAGTGATTTGAAGTATTTTTTTTAGCTACCAATATTTTGTTTCGGAAAGCCCGTTTTAGCTGTAAGGCCATTTGAAAAATATACCGGTTATCATTAGCAGCTGGCCATGGAAAAAAATCGGTGCGGGCTAGCGGTTTTTATTTTATTTTTACAAGGTCAACCAAAAAGTAGACTGGAAATGAGTTTGTAAAGCAACAATAATAATAATAACATTAATAATAATAATAATAATAAAAAAAAATAATATTAATAATAACAACTTAGGATTTATAAAGCCCCTTTTCATATGGATATGATCAAAGGCGCTTTACAATGATCAGGACAAGGTTTGACAGTTGAGGGTCTTAGATAGTCCGCTGGAGCGGCTCACAGATAATATCATCAAGAAATGCCCTCAGAAGAACAGACAGACCACAACACCGGGGTCACTACCCTACTCTTTTCGACAAGTGCGTGGGTTCTTTTAAGTCCCTCGACAGAGTGACTGGACCTACGGTTTAACGTCCTTATCCGAGAAGACGCGAAAGTTTAACTATTTGCAGATGTTAGAGCAAAGGCAGCACTTTCTCCTCATTTATTTTAAGACCCTGAGTGTTGGTCCGGCCGGGAATCGAACCCGAGACCTCCCGCCCAACAGACTAGGACCTTACCAACTAGGCTAACCAGGCAAGCATTTTTAAGATATCCAAACAACATTTATAACGGCTTTATGCCAATTATGATCAAAATACAACATTACAGTGACGGATCTCGGGGAGGGACCCCTGGGGGGACCGGTGCCCCTCTCCCTTTTTGGGAAATATTAAATTCTCGAACATGCTTTCTTAAACAAATAAGTTTTCTAAAATGAAAAATAACAAGTGAATTAGCTAGTTTCCTAATTAATTCGCCAATTTGAGTGGGAAATTTCTATTTGATACATTCTCCAAACAATCCGTCATGCAAATTCCAGCCAAAAGTTCGCTCCATTTTGGTGCACTCACACCGTTCACAGTATCTTTTCGGAGTTTGCTTCATCTTGTTTGGAACTTAACTCTCAATAGAGGTTTTTACGTTTCGTCACGTATCCCATAACAACGCGGTTAGGGTAAAATTTAGCTCAGGCTCAATGTTCTTATTTTTTGGCAATTTCAGGCTCAAAATGTTCTTATTTTGTTCTTAAAGTGATGGACAAAAATTATTTACTGTTCATTTTTAATACCTCATATGCATGTTACTGTTTATACATGAGAAGTTGAGTGATGTATGTATTTGAAAGAAAAAGACCCTGAATTTTGAAAACAGAATCGTTAGCATTAATACATTGTCGTCGTTGTCTGATGCTTGTTTGTTGCAGTGGATGTTCCTTTGATTTATTAATCATTCCTTTTTATCATTTATTTTTTTATTAAAAAAGTTTGAGCCTGAGATTATTCTTATATGGTTCATATTTTTGAAAACAACTGAAGTGCTTTCTCTCCCTGATGAGTAACAATTTTCGGGAAGCAATAGTATGATTTTTTGTTGTAGTTGGACCGGTTGGAACAACCAAACACAGAGCATAAGTTTACCATGTTTGCCGGTCAATCTCTGATTCGGCTTGTTTGGTTGACCTTAAATATGGCCACCAACGCGTTGTCATGGGAACGTGACGTCAAGATAAAAACCTCTTATCCGTATTGAACGTCTTAACTTATTAGAGGAATCAGGACCTAAGGGAACTTTAGCAACAGTTGAGGACATTTGCTTATAGAAATTTCTCCAGAGTGACTGATCGATCAGCAGTATTTTTAGTAAATATTTTGAAGCAGAAAAATACACAACATACTTGATGAAAAAAATTGGACGAAATTGAGTCAGCGATTGAACAAGTAAATCTTGAAACTCAGGTGAGTAATATTATCTGTTACATTGATAAACATACTTACAATTTATGATGTTAAATTCTATTAAATTTAATATGAACAATCTTGATATTTAGCAGTGAGACAATTACAGGACTAATAAATGAAACTAAAACAAACAAGTTCTTCTCAAGCCAAAATAAATAAATTTCTAAGATAACCAAATTCACGATATTGTTTATCAATCTTTGTTGTAATCATTCGTTTTGTGCAATAACATTTCAGACAAATGTAGATTCCTCTCCTTCCATTAGCTTTTGGATCCCTGTGGAAAGGAAGCACTGGGATCCCGATGTTTACATAGAATTTAACATAACTATCTTCATTATAAACATATGTATGTTGCTCAGTGGAATGGAATAAAGAATAAATACACTCGTACGAAAATTTGGTATATGCCCCGTGCGGCAATCGAACCCACGTCTCCCTGTATTCTAGTCGGGAGTGCTAACCACTACACCATCAGGGACCACCACGCTGACAACGTATCAGTTTAATTAGTTAAGTTGGATAGCTTGAGGATTCCGGGGCCCAATTTTTCTTGAGTGAACTAGAAAAGCGCCAAATACCACTGTGAAGTATTCAGTCTACTCAGTATTAGGCTCAGATCAATCAAGCTATTCCAAGTTAACTAATTAAACTGCTACGTTGCCAGCGTGGTGGTCCCTGATGGTGTAACACATCTGAACATATCTAGTGGAAATGCTCGATATACTAGTAAAACTATCCAGAATGAAATGATAAATATCTGTGGGAGTTCCGTCAGAAATTCAGTTCTAAGGAATATCAAGGAAGCAAGAGATCCGTGTGAGTTATTTCGACGTACGATCACTGCGCCACTTCTTGACCTTCTCTCATCTCAACTACAAGATCGATTTACTAACAGCTCGCAGAACTCCCTCCATCTTTCCCAGTTTGTTGCACTTTTACCCAGTGAGTTGTATGGGACTGCAAAGGACTTGACTAAGAATGAGATTAAAGACATTTGTTCATTCTGGGATAAAGGTTTGCCGTCTTCCTATGCAGTTGATAAGGAATTACAAGCTCGGTGTATGAAGTGGAATAACGACAAGTAAGGAAAAGAATGTGACACAATCCGGAAGACTCTAGAGAAAACATGCAGACAAGGTGTTCTTCCCTAACTTATACACTTTGCATCATATCGGCGCATGAGCAATACTACCTGTAACAAGATTTACATGTGAGCGCTCGATTAACACGCTTCGTATTTTGAAGCCAAATCTGAGATCAACTATGACAAACAATCGTCTGAATGGTCTGGTCATGCTATTTGTACATAGGAAAAAGACGAACACAAGCGGTTTTAATTTGGAAAATGTTGTTGATGAATTCGCCTCTCTTCACCCTCAAAGAATGGAACTTATAGATTTGGGTGCTACTAACGATTACGAGTAAAATGTTCTTTTGTTAGGAAAGTAAACAATTTTTGGCATAAAACTATGCTTTGAGTCTCGCTTTAATTGCTTTAACGTATCATTGATAATAAGATTTCTATGCAAATTATATATACATTGTCAATCGTGCGATTTCCATTTCACTGTCAAAATGTTATGCAGTGATTAATTATTTGAGGTCTACAAACTCAATGTTTGAAAAGAATTACTGAATAAACTCTGTTTATGTAAGGACAGATATAGGTTTATTTAAAAAATCCTAGATCCGCCCCTGACATTTTTATTTGCATTACACAATACATAATTGAAAAATCAACAAAACAACGTTTTCTATAGTGGTTAGTTACTTTGGTTTCAACACACGATTTCCTCTAATATACAAAAAAATGAGTTTTTATTAACGATGTCCGGGCTTGATGGCTTATATTAATACACAGCTACGACTTGAATAGTTTGAACTAGACCGATGGAAAATCTAAATTGAAGTATCAGCGAGTCAAAGCAAAAGAAATGAAACTGCAGTTTTTAGTATTCAGTCATATTCTATGGCCTTCTTTGTCATCAGCTATCCCAAAGGAGCACGGATTGCTATTGCAGTATTTAACTATAAAGTAAAATCTATAAAGTACTTCTTTGTGTTTGCTTCGTTCACCCCTTTTGCTTTTCATCTAGAGTTCATTTTCGTGCAATCGTCAAACTTTAACTTTTAAACTTACACTCAAACCGGGGCAACATGTTTTCTATTGCTCAACTTGACACTGTTTTGTACGTTCCATTGTAAAGGTGGAAGTGGTGCAAGCTTTACAAGAGGAAATATCTACTTTGGTTATCAGCAAACTGAGCGGTGATAGAATCCTCTTGAAGGCTTTCTTAAAATCTTTATTCAACAAGCCATAAATTATAGGATTAATCATGCTGTTGCCATAGTGAAGCCACTTTGCCATGGCAACAATATGTAGAGGCGGAGAACATCTGCAGACGTAGAATTTTAAATTCAGAGCAAAAAATAAGGACCAACAAGCCCAAAATGTTCCGATTACCACACCAAGGATTTTTGCGGCTTTCATTTCGGCCGAGAGGCTGAAACGACGAGTGGTGCCGTTTATGGTCATCTCAATCTGCTTAGCCTGATACCTTGCAATGCGGAATATATTAAAATACATTATCATAATAATCACAGAGGGGATGATGAAATTCAACACGGTGACAAATAAAGGGAAGGCCTCCCATGCCCAAAGAACTTGACTCATTACGGCTACAGTAATCGAGTACACCCATATACTACCTATGATCACAACAGCTCCCCTTGCCGTCATTATCAAAGGATACTGGAACGGGTTTGATATACAAAGGAAGCGGTCAATACTAACAAAGGAAAGATGCCATATTGAGGATACACTGACTAGAATGTCAGTGGCAGTCCGTATTCGCACAATAGCACCTGTAACCGGTGCACTTGTAAGATGAAACACCCAAAAGGGCATCGCCAGGACGGCCACCAGCAAGTCTGTGACAGCTAGCGACGCAACAAAGAAGTTTGTTACAGAACGGATGTAACGAAATCTTTTGAATGCAAGCAACACAAGCATGTTTCCGAAAAAACTTAGAACCATGATAATTACGATGAAAGCAATATTAGCTGTATATAGGTGTCCTTCATCGCCGATTTTCGATGTTGTATTTTTTGCAACAGATGCATTGCCTTCGTATTTTAGAGCCACAGATGCATTGCTTTCGTATTTTAGAACCATCTTTTTGGTGATGTCGTAGTCGCTGCTTATACAAGTTCAATTCAATTTTTAAGACCAGGATGAAGTGAGGACTGTCTTGGTAAAGAAGAGATGTTCTGTAGAAAGATAAAAAATTAGTATTGTCAAGATTTTGTTTTCACTCTTTATTCCCCTTTTTCCCGCCTCTCCCTGTCAATCACATTCTCTCCTGGTATCATGCCTATCTTAAAAAGTACTGCATCATGGGCGGTAAGATCTATGCTTTCCAATAATAAGGTCTCCAGTTCGAACCCAGTTTTTTGGCGAGATTCGAAAATTTGTGTGACCTTTACCGCCTAAGATTTCAATCTTTCCGCGGTGGGTAAATTGAGTACCAGCGTCTGCTGGGAGCTAACCTGCGAAGGATTAGTGTCCCGTCCAGGTGGAGTCAAAGACTCTCATTCGATTAACACTACATAATCCGGAGATAAGCGCTTGCCCCTTGGGCCACTAGGCTCATAAAAGGATTTATCTAGCTAGCTTAGCACAAAAGTGCTGCTGCTTTACCAGCTGTAACAGTGCTGGCAACACTTATAGCTTCACATACAGCAAATATTATTTCAGTTACGTTTTCTTGTGAAAACAGTCTTTCGTACACAAGCCTATAGCTGCCCATTTAAGCTTTCATTCTGGTTCTGGGCTAATCCACCCAGACACCGCGGTTCAAATAGTTCATCTTCGTTCCTAAAGGTTTATGGCTCTCTCATTACAGTGAAAAACGTATAGATTTATCAAATTGTTTCTGCTGAAGCACCAGTGCAAGCTCGCATTGGTAGCATATTATAAAGTACAAGTCTCGTTGGAAAGAATATCTATAATAAATTCCCGGGCCCACTTTTTCTTGAGTGAACTGTAAATGCGCCAAACACCACTGTGAAGTATTTCTACTCAGTATTAGGCTCAGATCAACTGAATAATACCAAATTCGAGAGATCATGAAACAACAGACGGCTTTGGCCCAAGCCTATATAAACATAAACATATGTATGTTGTTCAGTGGAATGGAATAAAGAATATATACACTCGTACAAAATATTGGTATATGCCCCGTGCGGCAATCGAACCCACGTCTCCCTGTATTCTTGGCCGGGCTACTTAGCTCGATTAGCTATGCTATTTTCTAAGTAGCTTGTGCTCTCTTCCTGCAATTACCCTTAATACAATGCTCTTGTAATCAATTCCATCTGAGCACTGAATAAAATTTTTGTTGTTGTTGTTGTTGTAGTCAAGAGTGCTAACCACTACACCATCAGGGACCACCACGCTGGCAACGTAGCAGTTTAATTAGTTAAGTTGGATAATTTGATTGATCTGAGCCTAATAGTGAGTAGAAATACTTCACAGTGGTGTTTGGCGCATTTGCAGTTGGCTGAAGAAAAATTGGGCCCAGGAATCCTCAAGCTATCCAGGTTAACTCATTAAACTGTTACGTTGCCAGCGTGGTGGTCCCTGATGGTGTAGTGGTTAGCACTCCTGACTAGAATACAGGGAGATCTGGGTTCGATTCTCGTACGGGGCATATACCAATTTTTCGTACGAGTTCATTCCACTAAACAATATACATATGTTTATGTTTAGAAAAAAGATACAAGTGACGAAATTTTTTGAAGCAAAAGTACAAATAATTTACAGAATTCAAAAACAAATGTACGTGAAGAAATAAGTACACACAAGCTGAGAGAAACAAAGAAGTATATGAAACATTTTATTGATGAAAATACTACGACGCTTCCCAGTTCCAAAGAAGGCAAAACATGTCCAGAAAAAACTCTCATAGGATTTTCCAAGCTTTCAGAATTTGTTTCAACCGAATTAAAACTCCAGCTACGAATTCATGAAGATCCATTAGTCCTTTAAATTCTTTGACTTTCAAGCTTTCAACCGCGTTCCAACGCACTGCCGATATCGAGGGCTCACTTGCTAGAGCCCCTTTCCCTTTTAACCAGACAAAACTGACAACATGGCGGTCAATCAAAAGCGAGTATAAAAGCTGTGGTTGACAGTTTTATCCATAGTTTTAGTTTATTGAAGAATTTTTTGATCTATTAACATATTTTACAAAAAATCTAACTCAACAAGCAAACATGCCATTTCCATATAGCAATGATTGATAATCTAAGGTAGATGCAACTATTACATAACTAGCCGTAATCATAGATTAGAGAGGTGCGTTCGATAATTTAAAACATGGATAGGATGCCGATTTTTCTAGGACCGTGTTAGAGATCCAACATGGCGTCGATTTGGATCAATCACAAAATCGAGATTTTTTCTGCCTGCGCAGGAATGGAAATCTGACCCTCTCGGAGAAATGCAAGATGGCATCGATTTGGATCAACCATAAATAGACATTTTTTCCGTCTGCGCAAGATTATGATTGCGTTTTCCCGACGTCGAGCGAAAAAATATTTTTATTAGTAGCTATAAAGTATTCGTAGCAGACTAATGTAGCTGCGTTGATCGAGTTATTAGATTCATAGAGAAAAGAGACAAGTTTTTTTTTCTCCTTTGAAAAAGCTTTTCACCAATCAAAATCAAGTAATGTTATTACATTAACACTCCTATTCAAGAGATTATGGTATAGTTGTATATTGTCATAAATTTACATAATAGCAACATGATGACGTCACTCATCATTCTTTTAATTTTACTCTATTTATGCTATCCAAATTTTACAGATTAGAAAGAAATTCTGAATTATTTTAGCCTTATACTTTCAAAAGAGTAAGCTTTTAATTAGATGTCTTATTTTGACTTATTATGAAATTTTTATCATAAAAATTTAGTTTTGATAAAGTGTGACGTGATCATTAAGACATCATAAAAAAATATATGAATGAGCTTTTCTTTCCCACGTATTTGACATTTGTTAGAACTTTAAAAATATGTCCAAAATATGTCTTAACATCATTTCATAAGTTGTTTAATTAAGTTATAAAAAATACATAAAGTTTCCCTCCAAAACGTGGTTACCTTGTTATTAAATAGAGATTATTACATGACAAGAGTTTGATATCGTTTTTATTCACGAGTTTCGTGTCATAGCGCGAACGAGCGAGTCTTCGTCACAAAATCAAGAACAGCGATTGGACAAGAGATCTGCATCGCGCGATTTGATTGGACAAAAAAAGTCGTGAAGTGATATCGTATCACTTCACTTATACGATTTTTATTCACGGCTTTATCACACGGATATCGACTCACAGTATATAATAAAACGTATTTCTTAATGTCGGCAATAAAATTTTAGGAAAGTTTACCAAATTAAATATCAACTTCTAACTTTTAACGAACCCTCACTAATATATCTTTCTGAAACATACATTTCTATTTTGGAAGGTATCACTCTTGAAATCAAAGCAAAACCTCTTCAATGTAAGTATGTGTATCTCTATGCCTCTCAATCTATATTGAATCAAGTTTACAAGATCTTTTGCATTATAAAATCATTTCCAAATATAATCCAAGATAATCTAGCAATCTTTAGATACGTGCAGACAGTGTTGACATTAACAAGAGCTTTCATGCAGCAGCTAGTTTTTTGGTTCAAAACAGAAACAGCTACAGTTTTGAGATCTAGAAAAATTATTATTTTATGTTCCTTTCCATATAATTTTGAATTCGTCTGAATGCGCGCGAAAAATACGAAAATTTTTGAACAGATCGATACATGTTGTGTATGTTACTATCTGTCTGAAAATACATTAGCTAACGGTACGAGGGTGTCCAGTTTTACAAATGTTAATGAAATCAGCTGGGTTTTGGGAAACGTGGCCAACTATTTATTTATCTGTTTGTGAATTTTGCTGAAAAATAAATTTCTTTTTCTTATATTTCCAGATAAAAAGTTTCTTTGTGTTTATAACGTAAGATTTGTTCTAAAGGCCTTCTGAAAATTTCCTTTAAAGTGAAGGAACTAGATTGCATGCGTTGCAATAATGCATTACTAGTACTAAAGTCAATTAAAGGCACTTAATAAACCTCACTGATTCAGAAGTTTCCATGTCAACATACAATATGCCTGGACATGAAAATGTGAACTATACTAGGTGACAGGTAAAACAAATATGCATGGTATTTTTGACTCACTAAGAGTGACAAAAGAATTGTTACTTTTAAATTATATTTTTATTTCCCCAGCCTCAGACCGTTCTTAATAGTAAATCCTGCATCCCACATTTTTCAAAAAAAATATTTAAAAAGGAAGTTATTGTAAGAAAATGTAAGGAATCGGAGGTGTAGATTTAAAATTTGGGTGTTTTGATTTAACTCATGTTATAGGACTACTGAAAAAACTATAAAGCCCCGCATGTATATCAGTGCAATGAAATGAATGAATTATAAATGTGTTTGAGAGTAATAGTTCCTGCTGCAAGTTTTGTGTTGGTCTGCATAAACCCCGTCAAGATATTTGGCATTTTCCCGAATCCCACATCGTATTTTGTTCAAATCACGTATCCCGAAAATACACTTTCAAACTCTATAATTAGAGCAGCGTTGCTCAAATTGCCTCAAAAATAAAGATAAATTACTTTAAGGAAAAGAATCATAACGGTGGTAAAATTCAGCAAAACTAATGATTCTAAATGTAACATACTTCGTTAACTTTAGTTTATAATAAAAAAATACATTAAAGTTTAAAATCCATTTCATATGCACTTTAATGTTATTTCTAATTACCAAGTAAAAAAAAATGTAAGCCATGCAGCGTTTACAGTACCTGGCTTACAGAAATATACGGGCCTCTGGCAGTGCAGGCTTTCAAGTTTTTAAAGCAGATTTTGAGTTATGGGCAAAATTACATTTGTTTGGAATGATCCTCTTCCTCAATTATATATTTTTTAGATGACCTCTCTCCCCCAGCCCATAAGGAAATGAATGGTCCCTAACTGGAAGGAACATCCCAATATCAAGCTCAACGTTTCATTTCTTTTTACCTTTAATAAAGATCCAGTTTTATAAATGCTTTCATGACCATCATGGCGATTTCTTTTTACAAGTAAATAAAGCTTCTTGCCTCTTGGCTTTTGTACTTTTGATCTTTATATTGTCGTGTCGTGCTATCTTTCAAAACAGAGTAAGGCGCTGAAAACCAAAAGACAAAAGTAAACTACTAGCTTAACCAAATTCTTTTTTCTACCCTAAACTGAACTGAGGTGAGTTTTTAAATTTAGTTAAAATTAAACTCACCAATTTTGTAGTGCAAATTAATCTGTGTGCGATAATACAGTTTCCAACGTTGCATTAGACAATTGTGATTAGTCGAAAATTATCTTTGTAACAGTCCTGCAATGCTGACCTTGCAACGTGAGCAAAGTTTGGGTAATGAAATTATTACATAAAATTATTTCGACTGGCTATTACTAGTCTTCATCACATCAATCTGTAAAGTCACATTTGGCTTTCCAAGGCGTGCAGTTGCTTTGAGAAGCTGATTATGAGATGCGGTCAGGCAAATCCTTTTAATTCTCACTTGAACTCAACAGACAACAGACAACAGCTCAAACTTTACTCACAACCACATTTTAGGGTTTGTCATTTCAATTCAGTTAATAAAAGTATTTTAACTTAATTAGTGTTAAAACGGTTTGATTTTGATACCTTTTTTAGGTGATAGATTCACTACGGCGTCCTTTTCTAAGATACTAAGAAAATAATAAGCTCTTAGATGTTTAATAGTTCACGGTTTTTGAAAAATGTGATAACGTAAACAAACATACATGGGTACTGGGAACAAATTTATGGGTTCCCTACCGATCGCGTTGTTTACATTTTTATAATTTTGTTTCATTAAATTGCAAACGGAAGCGAATGATAAATGATCAAGATACAAGGGATAAAACAAAACCATTAAAACATCGTCTCTCCTATTTGTAAAAACGCTTACGAAGGTACTTGAACCTGCACGATATCTTGTTTTCAATCAATTTTTCAAATTGGCTAGAAATCTCGGAAACAGTAAATTGCTCATGATGCGTTCTTTTAAAAAAAACATTGGGAACAGAGCTATGTCTGACTGCGTGCTGGGCGGGAATGGGCGTGTTTCTAAGGCAAGCAACTCCAAAGCAGTGAATGCCTTCATAGATAAATCGCTTACGAACCAAGTACCCAGTAGAGCCGGCGCTTATCATCGATTATTTTCTTTAGTTCTTTAGAGGAAGAAAGTCTTTGACACCTCCCTGGACTGTAACCTATACTCTGTTGTAGTCTAGTTCCCAGAGAACGTTGGTTCTCAATTACCTGCCCAAAAAGATACCAGAAAGCCGGAGTTGGCTTGGATGGAAAAGAAGGTCACTTACTAAATATTCGAATCTTGGCAAATTGCTGAGATCAAACTAGGAAACTTGTGATTGGAAAGGAGAGATCTTGCCAGCTGCGCTTAGACCATGTCCACCCACTGCTTTCATCGTTATATTAACTATTAGTTCATGCAAATAAAAAAGGATCTGTCGATCATCAGACAGGATACCTCTCGAACTCATCCGAAAGAAGTCTAGGTTTTATTGAAACAGCGTTGAATTAAAAATATTTTGATCATGTACTTACAATTACATAATGTGGAGAAACACTGAAAGTCTATCCTGCAATAAAAAACTTTTGGTCTCTGCCATCACCTTCTTAGCCGCGGCAGGATAAAGAGCTTACAATTTTTTAAAATCTATACTCTCACAAATCACGCAAATGCCTTGGCTAAAAGCTAACTTTGATTTTTTAAACTCTAGAAAAAATACCTGAACAGCAGCAGTGGCTCCTATGAACTTACATTGCCAGTGAAAGTACTGCATCCTTGAGTCTGGGAAGCACGCAACTTTAATCTTAAACGCATGCGCAGTATGTAACTAAAAAGAAAGACTTTCTAAAAAATGGACTTGTTTCCGTTTTGTTGAACTGGTGTGAGTGAAATGGAGTTTGACAACTAACTGATTCGAATCATTTGATAAGAGCTTGCTTGAAAGGCCCTGATAAACGATATTAAAAAGAGCTTTCTCCAGTCGTTCATCTATTGTCTAATGATCGTGTTTACTTTCAGTCTATAATGTATTTAAAAAAAAAACAATATTTTTTCAAATATGATGAGCCGTTTGTTTTAAAATTATTTTGTTTTCCTAACATAACAAAACCTTCACAAAACTAATGTTTAACATTGGATTACACAATTATAAACTCTCCTTCCACGTTTTTACTCGTGATTAAACACATATAGCCTATACACACAAAATTTCTTCTTGATAACATTTCCCCCTCATAAACTAAAATTCCACTGACCCTGATAACATTTCGAGTCTGCTGTGCGGAAGGTCTTGGGCTCGATCGATTCCCGGCCGGACCACCACTCAGGCTCTTAAAATATTTGAACAGAAAGTGCTGCCTTTGATCTAAAGCCCAGTCTACACGAGCATTTTTTATTTGAAAACAAAAGATTGCAGACTGGGATTTAAACGAATGACATAAAAAAAGTTGCCAATTTTGTGTATTGTCTCGTCTACACGGACAATTTTCCATAAGTGACAATGTTTATTTGCCACATAAAAACTAACACGCCAGATTTTCAGCAAATATAATTGTCATACAAAAATTGGTCAATTTTGTTCATGTACAAAGGGAAATATAAATTGTCACATAAGAATTGCTAGTGTAGACGGGGCTTAATTAATAATTAACTGATCTGCAAACGGTTGGACTTTCGTGTCTTTTCGGATAAGAACCTTAAACCGTATAGGACCAGGAGTAAGATCCTTGTAAGGGACCTTGAGTCCTATCATCTCTACTCCTTTGAACCTTACTAGGTTCCTAAATGTTGTAAAACAAAACAAGACAAATATTTTTTAATCTTCTTAATTTATGTGGCAATATATTTGGGAGCTTTTGTCTTTTATTGTATTCAAAATGGTGGCCGGGCAAGAGCTCAAACGTCTCAGACAAATTCTATTTTGAAATCACATATCTCTGACTTGTAACATTAATTTATCGGTGTTATTTAACCCTTTCAGTCCCAGTTAGTTATCAGCACCCAACTTCTCCTAACATAACACATACAAAGAAAATCATATGGCAATGAGAAGCTGAAAGTTGATCACTCAAAGCAAACTACAGAAGATTAACAGTAAAATTCTCTCAAACTTGTTCAATAGGAAGTATATATATATATATATATATATATAAAAATATAACAAAATAAATTCAAGACTTCAGAGGCAATTCATCGTTTTATTACTACA
>JAOBRB020118608.1:0-13575 GCA_027575285.2 Zoanthus pulchellus
TAACAATCCAACCGTCACTTCTGAAGATGTATGTTGCAGCATACGAAACGTTAAGTTTTATAATATAATGTTTTATAGCAAAAATCGTTTTTTGATTATGTTTGTAACCGCCGTTTGCTTTCTTTTTCTTTTACAACTAAAATGGCCTAAGAACAAAAATATTTACAAGTTAGAATGTGATTCACGAATCGGAGTGGATTGCAAACATAAAAGTCGAGGATTTTTCCAGGTCCCATTAAAAGACCCTCTCCTTTTTCATGAAGTTCCGGTTCTTTCAGGTGTAAGAACCAGAAAATTTTGTTTTGTCACTATTATGTTCGTTCTAGCTATTGTTTTATTTGCTTACGTCACAAGTGAACTTTACAGGTTCTTACACCAAGGTAAACCAAGAATTCCTGGCTTGGAAAAAAGACCCAAAACTGAAAGATTTCAAGGTTTTCCGAAGGCCTACGAGGCCTGCAAACCATTTTCCTAGATTTAGCCTCAACATTATGCATGGAAAAGCTCTGGGAACTAGGCAGTCGCGCGTTGTACATCAGCAAAAATATTAACATTATAAAATCGTTGTACACCAGCCTAAATTTTGTTCGCATCAGGCCCCGTCCACACTGATGCGTTTTTGTTTGAAAACGCATTGATATGTATGCGTTTTGCCCTCCCGTCCACACTGATATGCTCGAAAATAATGAACGTTCCATCGAAAACGGATCCTTTTGAAAATGCTGTTGAAAGTGAGTCGTTTTGAAAACGCTACGGAATCCGTATCAGTGTGTACACCAAAAACACATCGTTTACAAAATGATGACATCACTGTTACCCTTCCACGCCTGCTGTAACCCAAAAAAGGCCGATGAAAACAGTGTTTTGTGGTTTCTGTCGAGTTTGATCGCGTGTTTACAGTTTAATCTAGCTTTATTCAACCTTCTTTAAACACAATATAAAAGGGCCGCCTTACTGAGGTTTAGAAATATTTTCGACTACTTCTACGCGTATTTTTCGCCCCAAAACAACTCGCTCAAGACATAGAAGATTTTGGACTAGACCTGGAAGGACAAGTGCCTAGAGGGGCAATTTTGTTTCTCAAGTTGTCCTTTCCGTACATACGGGAAACGCGATAAAAATCGCAGTCGCGTTTCTTTAGTTTCGAGCATATGACGTTTGATCAATATGACCGTGTGTTTTCAACCGTCCCAACTGATACGCTCGAAAACGAGATGAAAACGCTACTGTGGACGCACATCAATCGACGCGTTTTTACACCTATCGAAAACGATTCAAACAAAAACGCATCAATTTTTATTTGGCAAGTGGAATCAAAAATTTTTAGGAAAAAGAATGGTATGAAATATGAAGCGTGATTACCAAAGTGTGAAAACATTTGCGGACGGTTTCTAAGCGTAATCAGCAAAAAAATAAATATTACTATAAAATCTTTGTACATCAGCATAAATCTTGTTTGCCTCAATTTTTTTTTATTTGGCAAGCGGAACCGAAAACATTCAGGAAAAAGAAACGCTTAACACCCAACAATTTACTTCAATTCTTTGGAAACCTTTTCAATAAGTTGACAACAAAATCGAACATTTTTTTTAGTTTTATTAGACATAGACATGTTTCTTCATAATATGTCTACACATTTTACTTACTTTGAAGCAGTTTTTAATGAAAATTAATAAAATACACGAGGATGCTACTACCGACAATTTACTAGATTATTTACAGTTTGTGACTGAACCTACAACTGCCTATAGCTACAGGGTTTTTGTGTTATCGATATCTCATATTATATATCAAGGTAGTCCAGAAAAAAATTTTTAGATTCCGCAACTTCTTTGCTACTAAATCGAGCTGTAAAATTCTTGTGGTTGCCAACGAAGATGGCCGGGAGTTGCTAGCTAAGACTGGGTCAAGCATAGTCTGTGGAGTTACTTCAGGAATTGTCTACTGTTTATTTTGGTGTTTTAATGTATTTTCAAACAAACTTAATCAGTTTTCAACTTGTTTGAGCCAAAAAATAATTAGGTTTGTATGGAAAAGCAACAAACCACTGAAAAAAAATAGCGGGTAAAGTAGACAATTCCTGAAGTGACGTCACTGGGCCCAGACTTAGCAACCCCCGGCGATCTTCGTTGGGCGTGGTCGGCGCGTTAACTTTAAAGCTAGATTTTGTGGCGAAAATGCAACGCAATCGAATTTTGTTTTTAGAACACTTGTCTACGCATTCTAGAGGTATCGAAATCGAAAAAAACATTTTTCGCCATATAGACACTTTAATTCACCAAGTTAAAAAGGTTCTCGATTACCAATTTTTAAACATTGTACCATTTGAGTCCATTATGTTTTGAACATATGAAGCCTACTTCGATTCCTCAGGCAATAAATCGAGGGTCTGAATTGGGTTATATAGCTGATCACTGAGAGAAATATGAACCGTGATTACCAAAGAGTGAAAACATTTGCGGACGGTTTCTAAGCGTGCTCGGCAAAAAAATTAACATTACTATAAAATCGCCAATTTTTGATTACTGAGAATTGTCCTAAGCTAAGCTAAAAGTTTCACGAGCCAAGCGGCGACATAGAGCCGCTAATCTTTGGCTCCCCTGGACCAGACTGACACTAAACAATAAATACCAGCTGCTACTTATTTATCTAACCCCGAAGGATGCAAAACTAAGTAAGCCAAGGCGGAAAACAGATTGGACAAATATTTAAATCACGGAAGAGTTAAGGATTTAACTAGGCATGCACCACGCTTTCAAATTACAGATATCTTTTACTACCTGCATCTAACCACGCCCCTCTCCTCTACTAAAAGTAATATAGGCAAAAAAACGAAAGAAAATATAAAAAGGATGATAACCCGATTCAGACCCCTTTGAAGTTTTAAAGCGCTTTGTCGATCTATTTTCTTTGTTATTCTCTAGATCACCTTACGAGGCCTTCAAAAGGTTTATATCCACGTCAAATTTCTTAATATTATTTTCTTAATTATATCCATTTCGAAATCACTAGTGAATCCTGCGATCTGATTGGTTCTTAACAGCTTGATTTCAGCCTAAATCGGGTCATTTTGAACTCTAAATCGCACCATCTTGAACAACCAATCAGATTGTAGAAAACTAAAAAATTGACCAACCAGGTAACAGAATTAAAAGGCAAAATGTAAGGGTCAACTCTGGCAAGTTTCAGGCAAAATGGAGAAGTTGTAACTTTTCCAGTTGTAAACAAAATTTTTACAATTTATAACAATTTTTTTACTGTACAATGTGTTAGATTTCAAAATGGATATAATTACGTGGTAAATGAACTTGGTGTTGAGCAATTTTAGCTCAAAATCAAACTAGCGATTAAAAATCGCACTCCCACCACGCGGTTGTGCGATTTTGAATGGCTCGTTTGATTTTGAACCAAACTGCACTCCACTCAGTTCAATTACCATTATAAATAATTCGTCTTTAAACTCAGTAAGCCACGCTTAATACGGACAAGAAACATACGAGCCCCAGATAGGCGTCATTTACTATCAAAGTTGAAAAAATTAAAAAAAATACAAAAAGTAAAACAACTATCTAGAAAATCTAAAAATATTTAAATAATATTTATTCAATATCTAAGAAATATCTCTTTCTACATAGGGGTCCTGCCCTAACTAAAGTGGTTGGTATGAAAGCAAAATAAAAAAAACTAACGGAATATATTTAGACAGATTTTTCCTTTTGCTTGATCTTGACCTTAGGTTTTTTGTCAAACACAAGGAGAACATTTTGAAATACAAGTAGCGCTGATGCTATGATGAAGATGCGCGTATACATCATGGTTATGATTGTAGATAAAGGTCAAACAACCTGGAACATGGAAGAATATCACAATCCTAATGCTTCAAAACCCAGTTATCCATCAAATTAACTAAACGGAACAACGAAACGATGTAATTTCTACTCGCGATATTCTTGATGTTGAACAAGTCGTTTTCACAACAATATGTCTTTGCTGCCCTGCAACGTCTTGGTTAAGTCAAAAAGCGACCGTAAGAAAAATATCCTTGGTCAGAAGTACTTACAAAGGATGGGGGTGGGGGTGGGGAGAGTTTCCCTACCGCTCTAACCATCACCGGTAAACTCATTGCATGCACATAAAAACCGGCTCTGAACACGCTACCATAGATAATTTAGAACAATATACCTAAACGAACTTAATATGACATATAATGAGTCATTCAATGTTGCTATAACAACCAACTAACGGTCACGTGGTCCATTTGTCCTCGAGGTCTATTTAAGCAATAAAAGATACTTTTCTATGGGTTTACCGGCATAATAAACCACGCGGGATGTTGCGAAAACACGAAAAAAGTTTTTAAATCCCGAGTAAAAGGCGAGGGGTTTACAAACTTTTCAAGCGTTCTCCCACCATCCCAAGTGGTTTATTATTGCAGTAAACCCATAGAAATGTATGTTTTGTTACTTTTATGAAATAACTGTTGGGTTTACCGGCACGATAAACCACCGATAATTAACCAATAACAGAGCGCATTTACCATATTGGTTATTTTATAATTGTTAATAAGAACATATATGTCACTAGAAAGTAGAATATAGGATAAACATATACACAACGCCAAAGGAGTTAGGAAAAGGTTGAGTAGCTTTTTTAAAAACTATTTAGCTAAAATTTTACGTCAAAGAAAGATTGCATAGTGAAGTTTAAACGTTCACAGCTTCAAGTGGCATATCATTCAACGTTTGATAACGAACCGACGCCACCATGTCATCTGCCTCATCATACACGCCATCCCGTTGGTTCTTGGCAAAGTTGATAAACACCTAAAAAGGAAAAAGGTGAGTTTTGAGAAACAAAAATCTTATAATAAAAAGTATACATCGTTAACAGGCAATATTTTAATATAAATACTAGTAAAAGACTTCAGTTAGTTTTCAAGTGTTCTAGCAGGCCAATCGGGGACACCATTTTACCACTCTATGGATGGAGACCACTCAAATGATAGACCAACGGGTCAAAGGGTTAATGTCCTTATCCGAGACGACCTGAAAGGCAGATGCTAGAGCAAAGGTAGCATCTTCTACCGATAGTAATTTTACCGCCCAAAGTGTTGCCGGGAATCGAACCCAAATCTCCCGCACGATAGACTGTCACCTTATAAACTAGGTTAACCAAACGGCAGATCTTTCGAAACAGAATAAGAACAAAGTAATTAACACTGACATCTTGTAATGAAAGGTATAAACCGTTAACCAACAATCTTTACAATTGTTTATTTTTGTTTTAACTTCTAAAGGTCAATTAAACACCGGGAAAATTTCTTGTGTTTTCAGACACAATGAACTATAATTTTGATTGCTTTAGTTTTGACAATCTTTTATGGCCTTTGAGAAAAACATAGGTTCCTAGCAGCCGCTAATTTTGAAGCGTGCAAATTAAATTTACACGTAAACAAGAAGACACAAAACATTGAAAGGATATAAAATATTTTTTTTTGTTTTATGTAAAAAAAATTCAATTTTGATGCTGATGTTTTTAATTATGCGGCAGTAATTGATAAACATCAAGGAATAATGTCAACCCTACGTGTACAGTGTGTAGGAAGTACTTAATGTATTGCAGCCGTTCATTCTAGTCCAAGGTTATAGAATGTAATGAAATACCGCATGGCATTATTTTAACACAGGTAACCCCTGAAAGATTCCTTAGACACTGATACGTCATACATTTTTACTTCCGTATATGTTGCAGTAAAGCTCGCTTTGTAATTGGTTCAACAACAATGGTCTTCAGCTTCAATTGTTTTTGAACCAATTGCAAAGCGAGCTTTCCTGCAACATATACGGTAGTAAAAATGTATGACGTATCAGTGTCAAAGGAATCTTTCTCGATAACCCAGACTTAGCACAAAATTTGGAAACTTAAGTTAAGAGAAAGATTTACTGTAACATATTTAGCAGATTTCGAACGCAAACTCTTTAGAATTATCGTGAAATAAATCTAACGGAACACTGGTATTGGAACTAATTTGCAGCGAATATATATTTTGTTACGAAAAGATAGTTACGTATAGGAGAAGAAAGAAAGGTAATGAATCTAATGGCTAAATGTTCTCTTAGAAAATGATTCCAGCTACACGTTTCCCGCATATAACTCTTGGAGGGTTAAGTAAGCCAAAGGGTTTATTAACAAGATTTATATAACCTTTATTTTAAAACTACAGCTACTCAATATTTTTCATAAATTAATAACTATCAGAAAGAAAATTAACATTTGTGAGCAGACAAAACCATTATATTTTAGTATAAATTTACAATGTTCTATTGTGGATCTGTGAATTTGATTGGCTCTTTCACTGTTTTCTATCTGCTGATAGAAAACAGTTGCGAACAGCCAATGAAAATCGTTCTTCTATCAATTTTGACCAACCACGAAGCTTCATGTACATGACTGACAAGCCGGAATTTCGGGCCAAGAAATTAAATATTTAATTGAAAGAACAGTTCCAGAAAAAACGAAAATAGCGACAAAATATGGAATGAAAACTTTTAATGGTAAGATAAAAGTTTACCTGTGTATCCGGTAAGAAAGATTTGTTTCACACCTCAGTGCACATCGCGCGCAGTGTTTGAAGTCTTTGTAAACACAATAACACATTTTTTCCTAAACGTTACTCCTCATTTTTATGCAATGACAAAATTGTAAATTTATACTAAAACAATTAGACTACTCGCCCTCGTTTTCCACGAGCGATAGTCAACTCGGTTGCGCCTCGCTTGTAGAAAACTCGGGCTCGTAGTCTAATTGTTAAATAGAGACCCTGGACGAACCACCATTAATTCTAGAGAGTGAGTTTTAGTTACGAAGCTGTTTGATGTTTACTTTATTAGCTCGTGGAGAGCTATCGGGATGGTTGGGGGATCAGGATGTCAGGCGCAAACAATAGAACATTTGTAATCGATTTTCAACTGTCTCAAGTTCGGTAGACATGATTGGCGCAGTTGGTAAAATCTCTGCTTTCCAACCACAAGGTCCCCAGTTCGATCCCGGCACTTTGCCGAGATTTGAATATTTGTGTGGCCTTCTTTTCCGACTAAGCCAACTCAGCTTTCCATCCTTCCGGGGTAGGTAAATGAGTACCAGCGTCTGCTGGGAGCTAACTGCGATGGATTAGTGTTCCATCCAGGGGGAGTCAAAGACTCATATTCGCTTAACACTACAGAAACCGGAGATAAGCGCCGACCCCATGAACCACTAAATTCGTAAAAAAAACTTAGCTTTAGCAAATTCTGCAGGCGCATTCATGCATTCGTTGAATGGTCGTTAAGAATGCTCTTGTTCAGCTACCAATGAAAAACGTTCTGTATATCACGTGATGTTTCGGTGTTTGTTTCATAACTTCGGCATACCAGCACGTGTAGTTGATCATGCGTACAATGTATTTATTAATGAACAACATTCAAGATACAACAGCTCCCTGACACAGAATTTTATTTACTCCACCAGCTTAACACACACGTGGTGCATCACACGTACAGTGTATTAATCAATGAACAACAATCAAGATACAACAGCTTCCTCCATAGTAGTCAGAATCTTACTTACTCCATGAGCTTACCACCAGAGTAAATTGTATTCGGTCCAGACTCTCACTATGTTGATCACTCATTATAATGTTATTGCTCATTTATCTTGAGTTTTTAGGTTACTTCTTAGACAAAACACTCCATCACAAGACTATTTCATTACCTGATCAAGTGTTGTTTGTGTCACAGAGTAATCCTCGATGTTAAAAAGGTTTCTGTTTGCTTCCAAATAACCAAACACAGTGGACAATGAAAGGTCCCCTGAAAGCAGTTGATACTCCAATGTGTTGTGATGCTTCTCCTGTAATAATAATAATAAAGACATTATTTAGGTGTCAAGTCTTTCTAGCTGGCCAAAGGCCTACTAATTGGGGACACCATCTTTACCACTCTAAGGTGAACGGAGACCTTTCACATTACGTCACACAAACACAGATATAATCCCCGAGGGCCTACGGTTTAACGTCCTTATCCGAGAAGATGTAAAAGTCTAACCATTTGCAGATGTTAGAGCAAAGGTAACACTTTCTCCCTCAATTATTTCAAGACCCTGAGTGTTGGTCCTGCCGGGAATCGAACCCGAGCCTCCCGCACGGTAGGTCGGCACCTTACCAATTGGGCTAACCAGACGGCGGTCATACAACATACAACATAGTCACAGATTAGTGAAATGTATCGTTTTCGTTATAACTTAAAGGGGTTATGTCAAGCTTTTAAAGCATATCATACTTATCATATATGTCTTGCGCTTAACTGAATTCCGAAACTAATTGTCTAGGCTAATTGGTTATCTAAGACTATTTTATGCCATTTATTCGCTTTCCGTCATGTATTGATGGCGATAGTTATTATGGAAATAGATTAAAACCAAACTTTTCAATTTTTTTTGCTATCTCTACAAAAAGGCAGAATACGAAAATTCTTATTATGTGTCGCGATTTCTTGAAACATTTCTTAAATATTCACCTCACAGTTAACCAAGCAGCGAATAAGTTATCCTTCTGTTTATCCTTTATCCAAAGAAAATCACTAAGTAAGGACTTTCGCAAAAATTGACCTTAAAATAAAACAATCTACGTGATATAGACCCTTAAGCACTTAGACTCCAGGGCGTATGGTCACGTGCCAATAGTACACAAAGTTGAAGGCCAAGTTGGTCTAGAAAGCATTTCTTAACCTTTGGTTACTACTAGTGAGTATTAAACAATCAACCAGTGAGGTACCTTTTGCACTGCTCCAGGAAACACGCTCGATATGAATTCTTCAACTGCATTAAGATCAGGCACAACTCCTCCAACTCGTAACGTTACTGTGTAGCCATCTCCATATCTGAAGTACACAGTACAAAGGATAGTTACTTATAAGTTCACTAGAGCAGGTTAGATCGATCATATCAATATTATTAATCGAAAAGATAATAATTGTTTTTTTAAAAATAATATATTATTTCATGACATTAAAACAATTAAAAAGTGAAAACGTTCTATATATATATATATAAATATAGATAAAGAAAGAAAGAAACAAACAAACAAATAGACAAAGAAACAAATAAATAAATAAGTAAATAAATAAATAAATAAATAAATGGATAAATAAATATAATGTTAAGAAAAAAAACTAATGTCAATTTTTCGGCAGAATTCTCTGCCTTCAGTTCGTCAGAGCTAAATTGAGAAAGTTACGAAGTTCAAATTTTAAAATAGTTGAACAACGTATAATGATAATACGAATGAAGTTTATGTACTTGACTTGACAGTTAAGCGTGGGCTTTTCCCAAACGATAAGTAAAGTTTCTTTAATTTTGAGATAAAAGGCAATTACTTTAACACATTTTTGGAACAATTAGAAAGACAAGTAAAAGAACCGTGTAAGATGTTTATGTGGGAGGCTTTTTTGTTCTAGATCAACTCGAATAAGTAGTTAACAGGTATCCCTCAACTACTCAACAAGTATCCCTCAACTACTCAACAAGTATCCCTCAACTATTCAACAAGTATCCCTCAACTACTCAACAAGTATCCCTCAACTATTCAACAAGTATTCCTCAACTACTCAACAAGTATCCCTCAACTATTCAACAAGTATTCTTGAACTATTTATCAAGTATTCCTCACCTATTCAACAAGTACTCCTCAACTACCCAACGAGTATCCCTCAACTACTCAACAAGTTTTCCTCGACTGTTCAACAAGTATTCCTCAACTATTCAACAAGTATCCCTGGAAGACCTTTTCGATTATTTAACAAGTATCCCTCCAATATTCGACGCGTATTCTGCGGATATACAACAAGTAAACATCCATTACGGGTATAATTTGAACACCTTAGCCTGTTATGTTATACGAAGGTTTTAAACTTGATTTTTTGTACTTGATGAAACAACGTAAGGTGTACTGAAGTGTGTGTACGTTTCCCTGACAAGAGAAGTAAAACAAAGTAACCATTTACTTGTTCTTTAAGTGTTGAGGACTTCCGAGACACTTGAATTTTCCATTCACCATGATTGCAACGCGACCGCACAGAGCTTCACATTCCTCCATACTGAAATAATTAAATCGCAAATTGTTACAATATTCGACATCATATAACATGTTTAAAATATTCATATTCACATAAGTCACTAATCCTTATATAACAAAATGTAGAACAGAAAAGCATAGTGGAGTAGTAGTAAATATAATCACTAAAATCTAATTCAAGTTCTTTTTCCACTATCTTGGAGTTTAGACAGATGTACTGTGTAAAATATTCAGTGCTATGAAATTTAAACGTATAACAATATAAACATGTAAAAGCGCATCTGGATATCATAAAAACTTTTGTGCTAGTTTGGTTTCGGCACAAGTGCGAGAAATCAAAACTTTGGGCCTCGTTTTCAAGTACATCGATTACGTCATTTCTTTACAGGTTCTCCATCGTTTCTCTTTGACTACCCGTATGTTTGTCGTTTGAACGGTGCGTCAGACATATTGAAAAGTGTAAAATTAAGTAAATATTTTTTCCAACTATTTCAATAATAAATATTATTAGAAAAACAGAAAACATGCATTAAAAAAGAGAAAAAATGGTTAGAACAGACCAAAGTCAAAAGTTCGAGCATCAAGCCACGCTCGACATCCGATAGACCGCACTTCCTAATCCTTTCATTACGGCATTTTGAAAGAAGCTTAACAGTTATTAAGCGAAATTATTAAGCGACACAAAAATGGCACTTTTGTAGCTACTTTATGCGGGGTCTGATGCAGAAGACTCTCTAGTTGATGTTGCTTTAAACCGTTCGGCCGTGACAAACACAACATTTCCGTCTCAACCAACAGCGACCAACAGCCTTCTTCGTTCAATCTGATCACTTATTCAATCTCAATCTCGGTTCCACAAAAAGCTTCAAACTTAATCCTGAATTAGAACAACAATCAAAAACTAATTCCATGATTAGAAAAGTTTTGAATATTCTGTTCAGTTTTACTACTGATGGAACATGCTGACTCAAAAAACAAACAATAAAAGGTCTGAAACAGAACAAATCAGGTTTTGAGAAACCAGCCAAGGGCTAAGTAATTTAAATAAGAAAATGATTGGAGGGCGCTTTTTTAGAGGGGAGGATGCACTAATTAAATTTTTCGTCGTTTTTAGGAAAATCCTATTTTAGAGTGGCGCTCTTTTGAGAGAGAGAGAGTTAACTCAGGAAAACAAGGTACATCGCTTACCTATGTGATGTAAGAATAACCGTTTTGCCCTCTTTGACCATTCCGGAGATCACATTCCACAGGAAGCGGCGCGCCTTGGGGTCCATTCCAGTTGTAGGTTCATCCTACAAGAATAACAAGTAAACCAAATGTTCATATCTACAAAATTAAACTTATCCTCCCCCTCCCTTCCCATCCTGTATTCATAGCCTGGTGAATACCAAATCGAACGTTTGGAAGAAATCGACAGCAGATCAGTGAAAACCTGAAAAATATTTCACTGGCTCGGGATTTCCAGCAAAGTTTTAAGAGATTTTCACCAGGCCTCCCAGGTATACGTGAGGGAACTTAGAGGCAGTCGCGTCCTTTTTATGCTTCATAGCGTTGTCCAATCACATTTGTTTAAATATCAAAATGAAAGTTTAACTAGTAGGTAACAATGACTTTTTTCTGCTTCAAACTAACTTCGTCAATCTTTCGATAGCGCAGCGGTAGGTATCAACATTTTAATACTGTGTGAATTATATTCCGCGCAAAATGCTTTGTGGTGTAGTGAGACATTCATTTTCAGTAATACCAATCAGTTGGTTCGCTGTTTGCTATTTTTTCGACTCCAATTTGAAACTTGAGCTCTTTTGAGGGCACTAACAAGATTCGCCTATGACGTTCCTCCTGCAACGCTGCAAATTTTAAAATTTAAGTCACAAATATCCTCCAGTTCAAGCGCCTTAGGAAACGCGGCAAAAATTTCCAAATTATCGAAACAAGTTGATTTCGGGTTTAGAATGACTTTTTTTGAAGACAAACGTTGAGAAATATAAAAAGTTAAATGCAGGAAAAAAAACAGTCGTGAAATACAGTTAAGTGGAGGAATCAAAAACTCTTACAAGGAAAACGATTGGTGGATTGCCGACCAGTGCAATTGCTGTTGATAATTTTCTCTTGTTGCCTCCACTCAACCGGCCAGCGGATTTATCGGTGTACGGCGTCAAACTCATCTTCCGAATCAAGACATCAACAACCTAAGAGAAAACATAAAGTAAAAAAATGCTGTGACAACGGGTTCTTTCAAGTTTTTTTATAAATGTTAAAAGAACTGTAGGGAGTCAGGTTGCCATGGTGATCATCAGCCGTGCCTCCCACCTCTACGACCCGGGATCGATTCCTGGGCTCCGCATGTGGGCTGAGATTTGTCGATCTCAATCTGACTCCGAGGGTTTTTCTCCGGGTACTACGGTTTTCCCCCCTCTGCAAAGTCGACTTTCACGCCAAGATCTGAGCCGTCGAGCGATTAAACATTAGCCTTTGGCTAGGAAGAATGGGAAACCACTTACTTAGCAATTGGTGTTAAATAAAGTATTTATTATGAATTCCGTCCGCATGAAAATCTTCAGGGTCCTTTGATAAACGTACCCGCGTACTTGAGGTGAAACCCTCTAAAGTAAATAATAGCTTCAGACCTCCTGGCAAACAAACTTGTACCAACCTACTCTAGATAAAGTGCCCTTGTACTTTAAAAGTTAATGAAAACCATGATATCTTTGGAATATATTGCAGTAAATATAACCGTTGGTTAGTCTAATTGGTAAGATGCCTAATTAGTACTAAAATATATACTGAAACCTAAATAAAGTAATTTATTTATTTATTTATTTTATTTATTATTTATTGAAATTTAACGATTTTTCAAAAAAACTTGGTGACTAATACTGTTTCCGTGGTAGTCAAAAATTTCAATTTTTCACTTGTTCCATTTTCAAATTCTTTTTTTTTTATGAAGATGCTTATTTATAATGCAATGACAATTTTATAAAATGGATACTAATCAAAATACAGACCAATGGTTTGCAGCAAAACTACTGCATTTTGGGTAATTTTTCGTTTGTTCAAAATTTCCTATTTACTGTTCTTCTGAACATGTTGCCATAACAGCAACCATTACAAACATTTAGTCATACATTAATTCCGATATTCGATTCAAATCCAATTAAACAGCTTTTTTCACTGTGATAGCTATCTACAATAACATTAAAAAACATTCATAAACGTTTTGTATGACGTCATAAATACGTCACATACAATTTTTTTATGTTCCGGATGGTCACGCGCGAAACTAGTTTTCTACAGTTTGTTTATAATTTTCATTAAAAACTAGATCATGGGATAATGCAACTCAAGACTTTTAATTGGCTAAGCCATGATGGTATATGAGCTAATATATAGAGGATATTACACGGTGGCGCGAAGATATGAATTTTATTTTCGAGTGGTGAAAACAAATATTTTACGAGCGAGCGCAG
>JAOBRB020118824.1:0-13574 GCA_027575285.2 Zoanthus pulchellus
AAAATTAAATTTAGAACATAATTATGAATCCAAGCATTATGTAGCCCGAGTAAACGCGTGTGTACGCGTCTAGTTATATTAGAGTGTGCATTGAAGTTAAGCAACTTCATTTTAGGTGTGCGATCAATTGCATGCCTTGTATGATCGAGGCGTGTGCATACGATCGCACGCCTCTCAGTGAGAGGCCTGCTACCTATTGTTGGAATTCTCCACTTAAGTAAACTACCATCAAATACTCTTGTTTGCTGCACTCTTTATGGCTAGCCAAACACCTGATCTCCATACCTTTGTATCCCGTGGGTTCAATGACAACAGCTTCTACTGCTTTTGGTCACATTCTGTCAGTTCCCTCCAGGACATCATTGGCTGCCTGACAAAGCATGGGCACTCTTGATTATCCCATTGAATCGCTCAATGTAACAATACCATTGCATTCGACACTCTCTTAACAATAAATCAAGGTCCTGCGACCCAACCTTCTCCAGCAGATCACAAGAATGCACTTTGAACACTTCATCTGGCTTATCATGGCACAGCTGTCTAATCATTGCCCTGTTGTTCCTCTGTAGGCGCAACAAACTTGGTTTGGTCAGGGGCCAAGTCTTAGTTGCATGGAGCAAAGCACTGTGCACACATGTGCTGTAGATGCACCCATGTGTCTTAGGCAAGAAGTCAAGCATTGTCAGCACTGGCATTAGCTCTCTGAATTTTTTCCAGGCTGACTTGATCCTTGTGGTTGTTGCTAGGTCACATTAGTATTTCAACTGTTGATCTTCAGTTAATTGAAATTTTGAATTATCTCAAAACCAGAAGATGACAGTCATCATGGCAAAATCAAACCATTCCAACTCACTGCATTGCATATCGATTCTAATAAATCGCAGCTAAAAAACTAGTAATAAATAATAATAAAAAATGGTAAGAATATGTGTCAAATAGTCAGGATTTTCATAAACTTTTGACACACAAGGGCACCATCTAGAATTGGTGGGCACTGTCAGCCAGAGGGTTTCTCCTCCAGCACACAGGTACATTGATCAAAACTGTTAGAAGGTTTCACCTCCAGTACACAGGTACATTGATCAAAACCTTTATTGAAAGAAATAAGAGAAAAATAACATATACACACTGTATAGCCTTTGTTCAGCATTGAACCCCACATCTTCAGTTTACTAGTCCAACATGTTAACCACTACACTGCAAGGACCAACCACGCTCGTAATGCAGCCGAACAATGTTATGTACACTAGATGGTAATTGTAGGGGTTCCCAGAACGTTATATTATAATTTTTCTTTATTGGTAACTTGAACACCATAAATATTTGGTACGCATATATGGTCTTACTGTACAGTATGTGTAGATTAATGTATTGGAAATGTGTTTGGTGTAAAGACATAGAAAGAAATAAGAGAAAAATAACATATATAGCCCTCAGTGGGAATCGAACCTCACATCTTCTAGTTAGTCCAACGTGTTAACCACTACACCAAAAAGGACCAACCATGCTGGTAAGGCAGCTGGACAATGTTATGTAGATGGTAACTGTAAGGCTCCCAGAGCTTTGTATTTTTTCCATTGGTAAGTTGAACATCGTAAATATGTGCATGGTACGCATATATGGTCTTATGTGTAGATTAATGTAATGGAGTGTAACAATTTAATGTAATAATGCATTTGGTGTGTGGAGTTATTGACCACACACACTGAATGTATTTTAAAATCTAACAATGTAAATATCCACAAAAATTTTACATTTTCTTTTTAAAAATTATTTTTTATGTTCAAGCATTTTTGCTCATTCATCATCTTGGCTTTGCATGCTAATCACTAACGCTCTTTTATTTATCAGAAACAATTGTATTCACTTCATGTTTATTGTAGCATTATTTAAATATTCCTTTTGTAATAAGTACAAAGTACAGGTGTTTAAACATAAGAGTTCTCACTTGCAATATTGTGAGTTTTTCTCATATGCATATTTTATGAACTTACACTTTTAATTACTGTCTAGTGCTCACTTTTTGACCACATATTCATTGATGGGGAAGTTTATCAAGAGTGGTACTGTACATACAATACACCACAAAATAGTAGTGAAGACATTATATATGTAAATACATTTGTTTTCTACAATGTTTTAATGTAACATACAGTGTAAGTGCTATATGTAAGTTTTTTCTTTATTAATAATACAAATTATTAATACACAACAACCATCAGTTCCTGTATCTAAAGATGTTTTTCTTAAGCTTTTAGATACCAAAACTATATTTATTTTTTTAAAGTACATACTGTCTAGTAGTTAAAAATACCTTTGAGTTGGTATATGTTGTCACAGTGGTGTGTGTCCTGCAACTCAGACTAACATGTTACATTAATTTTAAAAGCTTCATGTATGATGTCCTGAGCACCAAACAGTTTTTTACTTATGAAACCCCAATACTGGTTGCCTGCAACAAGCAAGGTACTGTATGTTACAGTATTTCTGATTGTGTGTCATACTCAAAGCAGGTTTTCATGAATGAGTAAAACAGAACTGCTAATTAAGGCATATTGGGAAAGTTATTATATCATTTTGTAATGTAAGTGTCAATATCCACTTCAAAAAATAGTTTAAACTATAAAAGACGCGAAGAGCATTTTACCCGTGCTTCAATAATTTATCGCACGCAGTGTAAGCAGCATACACTTTTCTTTTTATAAGAAATCTTCCTTTTTCCCCAGCATTTTGATACATATAATTTTTCAATAATTCTCAATAACAGTTTCAAACCGAAGTCATCATTTTATTTGAGCAGTGAAACTAGAAGTGCATGTGGCAAGATAAAGAAACCTTGCAGGCGGAAGAACGAATTTTTATAAAGTGGATTCTTATAACTTTCAGTTAAAGAATCGAAAATCGCTGGTTTAAATATTAAAGTTTATTTATCTTGCCTCACACGTCCACAAGCGTCAATATCCACACTTGGATGACCCAATTGAACCATCAAAAACCATTTTTCCTACAGCATTAGTTACTTCTTTACAGCAGCGTAACTCCATAGAGGATATATTGTAGAAGACGCCTCCACTAAGCATTTTTTGAGGGGGTGGGGTGTCTACTACAACTCAGGTACAACTAGGATAATTAAGTCAAAATAAGCGGAAATGACAAACAATAGATTGCTCCGAAAGGAGCGGTTCATAATACACGTGTTCATCATAAAACATAAACAACAACTTACCGATTAACGCTTTCTGTTCGATCTAATAAAAAGATATTTAAGAAGTTAAATACATATTTAAAACATTAATCAAAAGCAATAAAAATCAACAATAAAGAACGAAGAATTGGCCATTTCTTTTTCAATATTTGGTCTCTCCTAAAGGAGCGTTGTTGTAGGCCCACCACTCATAACTGATCACCGTTGTCCCTGGTAAAACATGCTGCTGGATTATCGGTAAGAGTGTCTCAGCATTTTCGTGACGAATATTATTATACGCATGAATATTCAACTTTAAAACATGAACGCTTGTGATTGGAAGTTTGGAAATATGAAATTATTCTGATTGGTGGATTTCGATACGAATTTGTGGTTAAGCTTTTGATTTTAACTTTCAATCCGAAGTTGATGTTAAGCTGTTGTCGTGTTGATACTAACTTTCAATCCGAAATTATCGCTTCAGAATTGTGTTTTAGTAGTGTATTCGAGTAAAAGTTATCTTTTAACAAAATGATTTTTATTGTTTTTGCTGTTTGTGATTAATGTTTTAAATATGTATTTAACTTTTTATTAGATCGAGCGGAAAGCATTAATCGGTAAGTTGTTGTTTATGTTTTATGATGAACACGTGTATTGTGAACCACTCCTTTCGGAGCGATCTATTGTTTGTCATTTCTGCTCATTTTGATTTAATTATCCTAGTTGTACCTGAGTTGTAGTAGACGCCCCACCCCCCAAAAAAACGCCCAGTGGATTCGTCTTCTACAATATATCCCTCCATAGATCCAACTAAAAGCTTTGTTCTGCAAGATTCGCACTGGCACCTAAAGTAAATAAAAACAATGAAGACTTGCTTGGGCCTTGGGGATTTATTATTTCACGCAAAAGCAGTTGAAAGGGTCCTTTTAAAAGTAAAACTTACAAAGAACCTATGTTTACATTTCCGTTGTATCTTCTAAAACGGATGGCGTCAGACCGTCGACGTCTTTTTTTTCCTCTTCATTTATATCAGTATTTCCTACGTTGGTATCATCGGCAAGGGGTTCGTCTTCATAAGGAGTAATTTCACTTTGACAAAGCTGTTCGTTATCAGAAATACAGAAATACTTTCTAGAAAACTCACACTACAGTCAGATTAGCTTGACATTTCGAAAACAAATAAGTGTTTTTAAAAGAAAACGAATTATTTAGTAAGGATAAACAAAGAATTTAGAGTTTTAAAGCAGAAACAAGGGGCTAAGCAGCCAGGCACACCAGTTTGCAAACCAACTGACGTCACGAACTAAAATCTCGCCCCAGTCCCTGATACAAATTTTAAAGTGAAATTTAGCATCTTTTGGGCGCTAAAAGTCATAGAAATATTTTTTTCCCGTCATTTTCAAACCGATATTCCTTTTTTCTGTACATCAATAAGCAAAATAAGAAAGAAAAAAAAAATCTGTCATATACACTTTAAATTGTATTATATAGCAAGTTTCAAAGTTCATTTGTTCCAGAATCTGATCACGTGAAAGGCAAGAAATCAAACTGTTTACCACAAAATCAGGTTTGTCAGGTTTAAACCAGTTTGAGCAGGGGCAGGGTGCGAATTTAAGATATTTGTAGTGGTTGTCCACTAATGCTTGCCCTGCAAATAATACCATTATACAGTGTACTAAAAAGATAAGTGAGATTCGAATTATAATACATGTATGGAAACTTTAATCAAGAAATAGCAAATACTTAAGAACAGAAAAATTAATTCTTATTTAAGAATTCAGGGTTCTCAGTAGAAGCTGGCAAACGGCGAATTCTGCTGCCTGTCAAGACGAAAGTAGCCGCCTGTGTTGGCAATGTTTAGCAGCAAGGCAAGGTTTAGCTGGCAAGGTTTAGCCGCCTGTAATTGCTTCTTGGCCGTCTTATCAAAACACTACTGAGAACCTTGAGAATTTAGATTGATATGGCATAAAAAGAATTATTTTAATCTATAACAACTTGAAAACTTTCGAAAGCAACTTTGAGTTGTCAAATCGTGCTCATTTATAATTTCCAAGTATCTTACTTTGTCATTATTATTAAATCATCACTCAAAAATATCCATAGAGATTTTAATTCATAAAGCATTAATTTTATTTTTTAAACAATTTACATGTGTCTCCCTTTAAGATATAACAACTAACTGTAAACAGTTAATTCAGGGTGGTATAAACTTGGAAAATTATGCTTGTGTGTGAACCAAGCTGTTACAGTTGAATGGTTTATTAAACTTGTTTTCATCTCGCCCAAAAATAAATTCAAGAGGCAAAGAGATAAATTCTTTAGTTTTTAATTTTTAGAAGTAAAATGGAGTAAAACATGTAATAAATATATATTTGGTGAATGCAATGAATGTCAAAACATCAAGTTTTCATCATTACGAATAACTACAAACACATGAACCAAAAATTACTGAATAAGTTATGCAAATAAAAACTGAGCCTGCTAAAACTTTCACTCCTGGGATTTTCCTTTTTTAAAATCCATTTTTAGCTGGGAAACAGTTACTGTACTTGTAAAAGAGTACTTGTGTCAGTGCATACCATGCAATGTACTGTAAGTACAGTGCTGCACTTTAAAGCAATTTTTAACTTGAAAGCAACAAAGAAAAAGGATCTTCAAAATAATACAAACATGGTCATAAATAAGATTGAGAAAATTTCCCCTTTTTTTAACTGTAATTGTGCCACAAAATTGTGCATTTTAATTAAAAACATACTGTAAATTTTCTCTCATTATAAAACAGCCGTACTTTATCTATCAATTTATAATCTGACACATCAGAATTGACACTAAGTCAACAGGTCACTCTTCTGCTTATGGATTTAAGGAACAATGATCACGCTTATTGAAAACAATGATCCATCACAGGTTCCACAATGTGCCACTATCTATTCAAGTTACAATACACATGCAAGCACCAAAGCTGTTGCAACAATATATCAACAGAGGCTGTTTATTTAACACTTGTGGGGACTTTGTACTATCAGTGACTGCCATATTCATTACACACACACTGATTGGATTGCCATAGTATTAGTGATTAGTGGATTAAAAATTAATTCCAGACTGACACTTGTATTGTTATTACTAACGTAGTCTGGAAAATTTCTTGTTGCCCATCGGACAACTTGCAGACTGACAACAAGTTGCCTGGCGAAGCTTCAGGTTGTCCCGGGCACATCAGGGGATTAAGAATTCCATCTAAGTTGTTTAAGTGTTACTGTATGTCACATCACAATTTTTACTATTAACTACATTGAGTATTAATTACAAATTAAAAGTTTGCCTTTCTGAGTTCTGGCTACGTTTTTGTGGCAAATTTTCACTTTTCGTTTCCTTTGAGTTTGAAACTTGCTTTATAATAAAACACTTATTGAGTGATCTCTTTGTGCACCTTCGACCACTATGCTATGCCTTGGGAACCATGGGTGTCTCGGGTCCACAAAACATGATGTTTACTGAGGGATCAGTCAATAAATCTTAATGTTTTAGTCACAAATACAATTTTAAAAAAAGGTTTTAATTAACAATTTTTAGATCTTCCAATTGCAAAATCTGAGGGAGTCATCAAAACACAGCTGCAAAAGGAAATGTAAGTTTATGCATAGTTTTAAAGAAATAAAATAAAACATTAATATAATAATTTTATTTGTTTAATTATGTGCTCAGTGTAAGCAATTGTGACAGTGAAGTCTGAAGAAAACTGGACTAGTCTTCCTACTTTTCAAGATCTGACATTTTTCTTTACTAAACTCACATTGATTTAAGGTTACGATTCAGGTTGAAATTGAGGAAAATGACGAATATGAGATTATTAGCCATTTAGGTAGATTATTAAATAAGTGAAAAAAAATTGCAATATCTAATATAAAGAACAAGATTTTGAAATAGAAAATTTCACTGGAAGTAAAATGGCTCGTCACACCCTATTATTTTGACAGTACCCATTTTCATCAGTTTTGTAGGATTATAAAAATCACCTCAATCGACTTGTTCAGTTTCACATTTCATGGGAGATATTATGGCCGGTAGGTATTTTGATTTGCTCAATGTTCTTGTGGGCAGAGAAAAACAAACATGTATCATGCGGTGGGCATGGGAGTTCTAGTCCGACTAGTAAACTGAAAATGTGGAGTTCGAATTCCACCAAGGGCCTATATATGATATTTTTCTCTTAATTCTTTCTATAAATTTGGAAAGTTGTTGCTACAATACAATTACTACGCTAAACAAGAGCCAAATGAAATTTCTCTTTGTTTAATTTTTTTTATTATCAAATTTAAAAATATTAGTAACAGTGTTTAGCAAAATAACAGTTAATTTTCAACCAATAAAAATCAAGGCTGCAAATGAATTCTCAGCCCGCGCATCTCCCATTTGGCCTGCAAAATGGTGTGTTTTACAGAGGGCAGTTTGTCATTTGGTTGTGCATATTGATAATGATTATTTCGACTGTATTTACTTAGTAAATACATAAAATATTGTTGAATCATCCTTGCTATGAGAGTACTCCAATCCTGTGCATCAATTGCATTTTGTGGCATTTATAAATTATTTATTAATAAGTAATATGTTACCATCACTATAATACCAATGCAATACTTTAACTGACCTAAATTTTTCAGTAACACTTTGAGGGTAACTCGCGCTGCAGCATTACAGGGATTGGATGGTTCCACCCACCATGGGTTCATTGGTGAGAAGGGCAAAGATTTTGAATTTGCCCACTTGCATCCAATCAAAGTTGACTTTGTTGAGAGCAGTGTTAAGGGAAACATCAATGGCAAAGCTGAGATTACCAATATAGAAAAATGGATGAACACATTGCTTTAATTTAATAAGGCTGTGCTACAAAACAGAGTGTGTAAAAGTTAAGCATTCAGTAAAATAAACATTAATAGAAAATTTCAGCTTTATTTATATTTAAACTAGAAACCTAACTAGTAGTACAAGCCACAAAATAGAAAGATTAAAATCAAAAATCTTAAATGATGTTTAATGGTAGAGGCAAATTCCCTCAATCTACATTATGACAAGAATGGTATTTTTTTAGGAATTGGTTTCCACTTTCCAGACTCTCGTACCAATTTGTCTGGAGTCGATGATGGAAGCTGATAATTATGGGGATGGCAATGCTTCCTTCAAGACTAGAGGCCTGTGTTACAAATGACTATTAATAATTACTGTACAAACTCTTAGTTTGAGATTTTGATTTAGTAGCTGTTCTATTAAAAGTCTGGTGAACATGCTTTGTTGTAGAAATATTTCCCTGTAGCCAAGCTATTAAACTCTTTTATTACTTATTACAGCCATTACTAATATTTTTGACTTTAAATCAAAATAATTAAGCCTTAATTGTCAGTTCCATGGCGAGCTGGTTTCACTTGCAAAGTAAATATTTCAACATTTTGCCTCTTCATTAAATATAGGGAGAAAAAAGAAAGAAATAACATGACTCAATATATCTAATATTCTTTATCAAAGTTTATTTAGGTTTAGAAGTTTTCTTATCCCATTGCTTGGTTTCTCACAGGCTTAAATGTCTTTTATGTAATTGGAAACAACTTAGATCAGTAGATGTCTGAAAAACAGAATAAACAAAAACTTTTTCCTCATTTCATACAAAATAATTTGTTAGCTAATCATAGTTTCAGTTTCATGTTAAATGTCCTAGGCTGCAGTACAGTAGTTCAGTTTAAAATGAAACTCTGTTTCCAGTTTTTAATGACTTCTCACAAGCCTCTGCAACTTTAAGAGCGAGCAGAGTGTCTTCTTTCTTTATAATTAGTTCTGCCTTGCCCATTAGTACATCCAAGAAATGGTCAAGCTCCCTTCTATAGGATGCAGCATATCGAGTTGGAAATGAATCATAAATCGGAGGCTGGTGGGTTCCATTTCCATTTGATAAATGAACAGCAACTGGTCGGTTATTTTCATTCACTAACATACCTTTGTTGCCAAAAACTTCCAGTCGTTGGTCATAGCCATATGCTGCATATCTTGACAAATCAATTTGTGCAATCACACCACTTGGAAACTTGAGAACAATTGCAACCGTGTCAACATCTGATAACTCTGCAATACTGGGAATAAATGCATGAGCTTGTGCATAAACAGATGTAGGGATTTCTCCGACTATCCAGCAAATTACATCAATGTCATGAACAGCACAGTCATGGAAAATGCCCCCTGAGATCTTTAAATATTCAGTTGCTGGAAGTGGCGAATCTCTGCTTGTTGTTTTAACCATATGAATCTCACCAACAGCCCCTGTTTTTGCCTTAGTATAAATATCCATGATTCCAGGATCAAAACGCCGATTTAAAGCACAAAGCAATGGTATTCCAACTTTTTCAGCCTCAGCATAACAGCTCACTATTAAAAACAGTTAAATATTATGGATATAATGTTTTCAGTAAGTAATAACATTATAGTAATATTAAAGCCATTAATTACTGTACTTCAACCTAAATTAATAGTAATAATGAAAATATATAATTATAATAACTGTTAATGTATCTGAGGTTATTGTTAACATTGATAAATAAACTAATTGAAGAAACCTACATAGCTAATTGATTACAATTTATATTGACCCCATGCTTTCATTCTTTAATGTTTTCTTAATTCCAGAAATCCTACAAATTTCTTTAAAAAGTTTATTGTCATAGATTTTCAGGTATGCCAGGCCTTTGGTACTTCAAAGGCAACCTCTGATGCCAAAAATAGAAGTCCGGTGCTTTTAAGTTGCTCTGCTGATGGTCTGAAGTATGAAGTGTGAAATGTCTCACACTAATTAATGCAAGTTTTAATGGAGTTGTTTCAAATAAGTAAATTATCTGCTTAGAAATTAAGAAGTGCCCAGACAGCAGCACAGCTCACCCAGTCAACCTCTTTGAGCTGTTCTTTACAATCTGACTGGGAGAAAGGGTTATTAACAAGCAACACCCTTTATCCTTTATTCAAATACCTTGCTTTGAGTAAACAAAAGTAATTCTTACTGCTATGGGCTGCGTATGGCAGATGCCAGGCTGATGTGAGGTTTTTTGGACAAATTGCATTTATTTCATGACTGTGAGTGCAGTCGATCTAAATCTAAAATTGCCACAATGTAAATATAAATTTTCCTGGCAACATAGATCAAGCAGATGAACAATATGGTTAATGATTTTAAAACAAACACTGTTCCTAAAAGCTAGTATTTCAATTTGGAAATGCAACTATTCACAGTCTACCTGATCTATGGCTGTACATGATAATGACAATTTGATGTCATAATGTAAGTTTTTAGTGATAGTGTTTGTTTTGAAATTCATCAGGTTCTAGTACCAAATAGTTAACATGAATAACATCCATGGGAAAATTGATAGTGAAATTTTTCAAACACATCTCAAAACTGAAATTAATTGGCTATATAATCAGATGTACACTAATATTTATGGCCAATGTATAGTGAACAAGTTGTTATCTTGGTCTACCTTATATGATGTATGATGGACCTCGGCAAAGACCTTTATGTTAGATCTTTATGTTGTGAAGTGGAGTCAATATTTAAGCCTCTGATTGGGTAACCTCTTCTTTGGAATACAAATTACATTTCTTAGAATATGTTGTCATTGCAAGGCGTCTAACAGTGGTTTATATATGAATTACACCCAAGAAAACTCCTGACTTCAGAAATTATTTGCCAAAAAATCTTCCACTGTTTCAGCATACCCTAGAAGTAACTTTGAGTTTTCGTATCAACAAATATATATATTTGTCTTTTGTAAAAAAAGAAACAATATATGTGCTAAATTTAATTTTGGTATGGACCAAATTATACTTTACTTATGATCAACACTATCCAAATAAACCCGCTGTCTTTGATAAAACCAAAAAAATTCTATTGGGTCAACCACAATTTCAGACACCAAAAATATATTTTCGGTCCTCCTTTTTTGCCACCAACACCCGAGTCATCTTTATAACGTGAGCGGGAAAAGAGGACATGTTTACAACTGGTAAAATACTTACAGGTTGCAGCTACGGACGTAGCAATTGGCTTTTCACAAAAAACGGCTTTTCCAGCTCGAAGTGACCTCAAAACATAATTTTCATGAGAAAACGTTGGTGTGCAAATTATACAAGCTTGAAGTCCATCGTCTTTCAAAACTTTCTCGATATCGTTTGAACTCACCACTTCGATAGCAAGATAGTTCTCTTTCGCAAACATTTTTGCTTTCTCGACATCATCTTCAACAATCCATCTAAAGTTAACTCGACAGTTGCTTCTAAGATTCGAAGCATGGATATGGCCAGCTCGTCCTAAACCAAAGAGGGCAATACCTATTTGTTTTTGTTGTCCTGCTATCATCCTTCAAATGTAATTGTACTGTAGATAATAGAGTGATATATGTGTTGCCCTAAGACGACTTTGTTGCTATAAGAGTTAACTTTATAACTTTCTTGAGCAATACGGAAAAGAAACACACTGGTAAAATTGTGTAAGAGAGGATTAGAAGACTAGCAGCTACTCATTCGCGTACCCCCCTATAGGAAATGTTTGAAAAACCTTTTTTTTAAATACGAATCAAAGTCTTATTAGCTATACATTTGCTTTATGCATGCATTACGTGCAGCTTCTTTTAGTTTTAAAATCATTTTCATTTCTTAATAAGATAATTTCTTTTCTTAAATTCATATGCATTCGGTTATACAATTTTTAATCGTTGTTTTGTTAAATGTTGTTAAAAATTAACTTGAATAAATGTAACTAGATACTAGTTACTGTAAGCAAGGGGAATGCTGCTCGCATATTGTTTGTTATTTTTAAAAGCCGGTACCTTGACTTTGTTCATGAAAATATTGCAAAGTTGATATAAAAGTGTATTACTTTAAGTTTAACATCAAGTAAAGGCAGATAAACATTGACCATGTTCAATGACTGTGAAGTTGAAAAGGTGAAATGAAAAAGTTGGCGAAATAGTAGTAACTTGAATTTTTTCTCCATGGAACGATAGTTGACTTTGTATAGCAATTATCCAACTTGATCAAACTATAGTGTTTGTTACATTTGTTAGTAGTAGATTATCTTTTATATAGAAAGAATTAAGAGAAAAATGTCATATTTATGCCCTCGGCGGGAAACGAACCCCACGTCTTCGGTTTACTAGTCCAACGTGTCAACCACTACACCTCAAGGACCAACCACGCTGGCAGCGTAGCCGGACAATGTTATGTAGATGGTAACTGTAGGGTTTCCCAGGTGTAGTGGTTAACACGTCGGACTAGTAAACCGAAGACGTGGGGTTCGATTCCCGCCGAGGGCATAAATATGATATTTTTCTCTTAATTCTTTCTATGTAAATTTACACACCGAACGCATTCCAATTCCATTTATCTTTTATATAGTTTTGGTTTTGTTATGCGAAAAAATAACCATATATAGAAAACAAAAAAATTCAGTGGCAATAATATATGGTTTGAATTTGCAAATTTATAGGTGAAGGTCAGAAGAGGAACTTAAATCTAAAAGACAGATACTATAAACATTTCTAAAATATTTAAGATAGTACAGTGGTTTCTATTGGCCAAGATGTGTGTTTTCATAGGCCAATGAAGTATAGAAATCACGTATTAGCTAGTCTTCGAAAGAAGATTTTGATACTGTTAACCATGAGATTATCTTGAAAAAGTTGGATAATTATGGTATAAGAGGCATAGCAAAAGGTTGGTTTGCCTCGTACCTCTGCAATCGACAACAAACTGTTACTATAAATAATATAACTTCAGTGAAGCAAAATGTTACATGTGGCATTCCACAAGGTTCTGTCCTTGGACCTATCCTTTTTCTACTGTATATAAATGACTTCCACTGCTGCTCTAAACTCCTTGATTTCCACCTTTTCGCTGATGATGCTAATTTATTCTATAAACATAAAAATCTCACTACTTTGCAAACTAACATAACAACTGAATTAGCTAATGTAAACATCTGGCTCTGTGCAAATAAACTTTCTCTTAATGTAGAAAAGTCTAACTTTGTAATCTTTCGTCCTCGTCAAAGAAAATTGCCATTTAATGTCAATCTCACATTAAACAACAAACAACTACAACAAGAAGATTGCATCAAATATCTCGGTGTCCAAATTGATTCACATCTCAATTGGAAACCACAAATTGAGAATATTACAAAGAAGCTTAAGCGCAGTGTTGGCATATTATCAAAGGTTCGTTATTTTATTAGTGCTAACATTCTTCTTAGCCTTTACTATTCACTTATTAACCCTTTTTTGATTTATGGAATACTTGTATGGGGTAATACCTACCCCACTACAATTAATCCTCTTTATATCCTCCAAAAAAAAGC